>JAMKCH010000726.1:0-39897 GCA_023653785.1 Ophioderma brevispina
CAGAAATTCAGACGACACAGGTAAAAAAATACACAAATTATACTTGTGAAAAGAACACCATTTACCCTCCCCTAAAGTACACCAGAGCATCAATGATGAAGTAGCCTATAATATGATTCCATTCAAAGACAACAACAACTCCGTAAAGTACCTTTATATATTATTTATATTTATCCTCTTTGAATCATTCCATCCTATGTACTTTTCAGTAATAATTGCTATATAATTCCTGATGATGATAATTGTTTTCACAATTGGCTTTCATTTACATAAAATTCTCTATTAGGCCAACAAGTTATTGTTTTTCAGCTAGTTTTTTTCCAAGCTAACTTACAAGGGTACATTTTTTTGTTCTTATCCGGTAATTTATTTATAAACATGCTATTATAAAGTCATAATACATGACGCAACCACTTCAACACATTGGCTTTTCGTGATCCACAGTCTCATCACCCTTGATTTACCCAAAGGAGTTGCGATTTTTACATCACCTGACCCGTTAGCCTAAAAGTATAGCATGTTGCCTAATCAAACTTGCAAATTCGATCTACTCTGGAATAACTTAGTCTTTTGGTAATTTGTCCGTAAAGGACATAAAATTATAATGCGTGGCCTTGGCCTCTGGGCATCCGTGGATAAACTTTGTTGATAACTCAAACTGCCTCAGCAAATCACCTGAAATTTTGGAATTAATCTATTTCTCGGGATATCTATGAACCATACACAAAAATGAGGTGTTAGAGTCACAAAAGCACCTTTAATTGATTTGAAGTGGCCCGGCTTATCTTAATGTACCTTACTGCACTTGTTTTACTATTTAAAGGGTCACTCTAAAATTTTTCATAAAGCGTTTCCATTTTTTTTAAAAGCCGGTGTTTATTACATCTTTATAATGCATACCGAAGTATTAATTCACCCCTGAAATTAACAGCCAAAATTTATTTTTATGTGTATTATAATCAAATGCACCTTTAAATCATTGCAATAGTAATGGTTACGTCATTGTCATACGTAATTTAATTATGATTGACCTCCACAAAATATACCACATTAATCTGGCTTTGAGTATTTTTTTAAAAGTTCATTGTTCACTAGACAATTACTTCAAGTGACATATGCTATTTTTTTTTTTTTTTTTTTTTTTTTTTAATTTTTCTTTTTTTATTAATTTACTGTTTAACTTACCCGATACCACAAAATATGGCAAATTTTAATGGCAATGACTTTAAAATCAATAGTGTTCTTATGGAAAACCTGTTTATTGCTTTTTCACTTCCATGAACAGCCAATATTTTGCTGGTATAAAATTTTAAGTCGTCGAGATTTCATCGTAAAGACATAGGGGCTCCATTTGGACCTGCATACAGGGAGTTTGTCAATCTTGTGTGATCTTTTTACACACACTTAATGGAGAGTAATTCCATAACTTCTTCATTCTCTAATTGGTCCTTTACCGTCCTTAACCCCCGGTGGGTGGGGTCCCGGTTCCCAACTATTGTTTGGATAGGGATGTGCCTCCACGACTCTGGAAGTAGGACCCATAGCTATACTAGATGCAAATTTGAGGCCAAATTGCCATTTTCACTGCAAAATTTTTTGACATTTTAAGCAAATTTGGAAATTTGGTTCAGATGAGGAAATGCGGCTACTTTTTCCAACAAATTTTTCAGAAAATTTTAAAAACGACCCATTGCTTATACCAAAATTGGCATGACAAGGGGTCATGCATATACCAGAAGGCTGAAATGGTATCCGATGTCTGTGGCACGTCCCTATAGTCAGTTGTTTGAGAACCCCCCACCCCCTTAACCTTTATTTCACTTTCAATAACATTATTGTCAATGTCTAAGAACTAGCATTATCAAATTTGTGTAGTAATCACTCTTTGCAATGGTGATATTCACTGAACTAAATTATTTTCCTGAAGTCCATGGTGCAACCTCTGTGGTGGCAATTTACTTGACCAAGGACCATCTCCTGTATTTTGTCAATGTCAACATATGACTTGTGGTGTTGATAACCGAGTATTGTAAAATGGTCAACTAATACAAATTACTAAAATACCTATCAATGGACCATAGGATGTTCCGATTGAAAGATGACGGAAAGGGTTCAAGGTTACGTCATATCGACGAAAGTACTAAATTTTTTGCACAATCGATCGGGGATAGAATACCTTTAAACGCCGGGTATGGCAAATTGAAAAGTTGCACATTACCTTGAAAATTGCGACGGATTGGCCAAAGTCCCGCAGAAGAATTTTGCAGAATGCAGCCGTCGTAACGTGAAAGCTATGGAAGGATATTCCTATGGCGTGGAGAACGCTTTGTATGGATAATGCAGCGTACCGGACGCAGCGAAGGAGTGAATTTTAATCTGTTTCACGTCGGGGCGCTATCCCAGGCTTTCCCGGGTTTTTAACAGAATAAAGGGATAATTAGATGAAGATTAGGCTGTATTGGACTTTGTTAGATGCAATAACACTTCAAGTATTAATCAGCAAGATATTAATGAATATTTAAGGCCCAAACAGTATGCCTCATGTCCGGATTTGCGAGGAAAAAAAAGACAAAGGGGCATTTTTAAAATATAAAATGAAGTGTAAAATACCACTTTGGGGCCAAATTATTTTGCCATATAACGGGGGAAAGAGTGTAATTGTAGTAGGTATACCTCTTCAGATGATCATAAAACCTTCCAAAAGAATTTATCATGTTTAGTTACATTTATATAGTCTACATTTTGTTTCTTTTCTGGATCATCAATTAGGGAATTTCTTAGGAAACTTTCCAAGTTTCCCACCATAGACCTCTATATGTGTAAAGGTTGTGTGTGTTATCATTTACCTCGAGAGGCAAGGGGCCTAGGGCTTTATTTTTCTTGTTCAATGAACAATTTAAAATAATTTTTGGGATTAAGGTTATGTTTAGCAGTCATTAGTGTATAGAGTTTGTGTGTAAACGTGTCACTGGGGGCATTTTTATTTTAAAACTTATGAATTCCTTAACACTAAAGTGACCGAGGGGGGGGGGGTCCTAGGGACCCTCCAAATTTGTTTCGCGCTGGCCCCGCTTTACTCGTGGTTTTTTTGCGCCGAATTTTTTTGTAATGTCGGACCTTTAATGCGCTTCTTTTCATGACCAAAAAAATTAAATCGCTAAGCCGTTAATGCGTAGTGAGGGGTCCCATGGGACCCCCCACCCCGGCACAAGGAAGTCAACTGAGAATATTTTAAAAAATCAAAGAACCAAAGCAAATTGTTTTTGCTGATATCTGTTCACACATACATATAAGTAAACATAGTAACATTAACAATAATTAACCCTTATGTGCTGGAAAACAAACAAAATGTCATTGTGGAAGTTGCGAAACGTTTCTGTTTGTACAAAGTCTAGGGAAATGATGGGTATTTTGCAACAACCCGTTAAAAATACAGGATTCCTAAAACTTCAAGTGTTTGTAAAGATATGTAATGTGAGTTCTAGAGTAGGATATCAACATAAAATAAGTTTTCAAAAGTTTGATTGTAAAAGGCAAGGGCTCATTTGAATTTTCCGTCTTTGCCCATTTATTGCGTGTTTTGGAAAACCAATGTTTGCCCCTAATTGAGCCCAAATAACAAATTTCATTTTTATTGCTTATTTGGGTTGTCTTATGACCGTCACATGTGGTATTAAGTTTGTGCAAAAATTCCCTAGGGAAAGTGGATTCCTTGGGGGGTCCCATGGAACCTTCCTCCTGGGGCCCCAACAGGAGTGAAACCCATTGGTCATAAGTGTTAATGTCTAATGGCGCATCACTAAGTTTGCACTCATTAAATGAAGAAGTCAAATATATAATAAAGTGTGTTACATGCACCATAGATATTCAGGGTGGTTTTTTTTTACCGTGGAGGTAAAAAAACGGTCCATTAAAAGCAAACTGAGGGCATATCACTCCCCTTTAGGGTCATATTATGCTGGAAATTTGAATATAATGGATATTTATACGGATTCTGATTGGCCAATATTGTAAATCTGTTTTCTAAACAATTTATAGGTTTGGGGGGTTTGGTGCTTAAAGGGACACAATCTCGTCCATTGGCACCCTACTTACTAAAGAGTTGCGATTTTTTATATCTGACCGTTAGCTTAGCAAAACTTGTACCTATCTTACATGCATATTGGCAATTTTGTAAATACGGACAGAAAGTACGGCCCCAAGGACCCATCGGCCAGTGAAACAATGCTTATTAACACACATAAACCGAAGTATCCAGACTCAACTAAAGTTTGTGAAAAGCTATTCACAAGGATACCTAGTGAAAACCATGAATATAAACAGAATGTGCTGTAATCATGAAATGTACCTTCACCTTCAAAATAATAGACCATCTATTTCCAATTTTTTTTTTTTTCAAAAGCAGTTTAGCGGTGCTTATAGAGTTGTTATTTTCTAACGAAAATAAATGTCTTGAGCCAATTTTGCTAAGATGTTTCCATTGATTCAGCATTTCACCCGAATGGAAGCCCCAAACGATCCTATTCATTGAGAAGCTTGTTTTCTATGCTTATGGTATATTTTAACCCTTCATGCACTGATACAGCAGATCGGGAAAGTCCTTCATGGCAAATCCGGTTTGAATGGTATGTTATTCTGCTTTTCAAAACAAATAAATATTAAAAAGGAGGGATTTGGGGCCACTCCCATCTTTCCTAAACACCTGATTTGCTCCCCCTGGAAAATTATTTCAGTTCTGCCTGCATATGAACATCAGTATAAGCTACTTTAAAATTGAAGGCGCTTGTGCGGATCGTCTTAAGGAAAGCATAATTTTTGGTCATTCTTTGTGTAGCATGCATTGACTTTAGTCTAGTCTCAAGACTTCAGGGTTTATATGCATGATGATTAATGCTCTAAATCCATATTGGTCTTGACACTAGACTAATCTGGGCAATATTACACGGTGGAATCTCGTAAGCTATTGGATGAAAGGCTGCATTTTATCAAGTCTCCGGAAAATTTTGGCATATCAAACCCATATCTTAAGTTGTTTGAGACCATATTGGTGCGAGTGTTTGCAAGTGCCTTCTCCCAGTTTTTTTCTCATTATCAAGTAGGAAAACATGAGCACAAATGGAACAAGAACCTTTAAATGAAAGACCCAAAGAAGGTTGACAATCACCCCCCCCCCCCCCCCCCTCTCCTGAGGACGCAACTCAGCACTGAAGAAATATGAAAGAATTTCTTTAATTCCGCTGTAAATATGCTTTTGAGAACATGTGATGTTAATACTTTTTCTACTAAGCAAATTTTAATACTCAAAAATGTAAACATCTCATAAAGCTCATATATGGTAATGTAAGCAAAACCATATATAAACTTTAGCAAACAAAAAAAAAAACAATTTTTCATTAGAACAGCCAAATAAAGAAATTCTTAATATTTCTCAGTGCGGAGTTAAGTTCTTTTTCTTTCTGATGTAACCCTCGAAATAAGACTTAGAACAAGTATTCAAAACCTAAAACAGACATTGTTTATTTATAAGGTTGTAATCACTTATTTGAAAAAAAAAGTGTGTCTACGGTCCTCATCAACTAATCCTATTTATAATGTGAAAACCAGTAAAAAATCTTAAACTGAGACATTCCGAAATGACGCATCTAATCTCTTTTAGAATCCAGGATTATGCATATTTGAAGCTTACGCATGTTTTAGATCACACTGAATAAGATGAACTCCCGTCTTTAGTAATAAAACAATATAGTTTTCGTGTGTATGACAGAAAATCAAAGTATGCTTTCTTTAGGAGGAGTTAATGTAGTACGCAAGTCCAAAACTTGTTTTGGTTTTCTGTTATACTTGCTGGTCCATATCAAAACATTTGGAATCATTCTTGGCTATATGTTCTATAAACCAATCATGTGATATTAAATAAATATGTCTCATAAAAGACATTGCCAATAACTAAAATCTCTCACTTTAGTTCTGAAACTTTCGCACATATTGTGAGTAAAGGTTAGAAGGGTTTTTTAAAAGGATGTTGATGTCACATAAATAAACCAAGATTAGTTAACGCAGTTCTTAAGCTCAAAATATGCACCATGGGTAATTGTATTTAAAGCAGTGGCATTAAAAAAAATTAAACCAATTTTGAAAGTTTTATTTATGACACTGGACTAAGAGTACACGGGACCTCGAATTATTCAAGTCATGAGTGTTCTACCAGCATAAAAAAATACAAAATCATCGACAGTGATTTGCACAAAAGGCTTAGACCCATAAACAAATATACATCTACCAATTGCTTTACATGTTGAGTAATGCGCCAGTATTGCCCGCTGTCATCACTGTTGTGGATCTATACAATTATATGGAAGGATTTCCCCTGAATTTTGTATCTCATAATTATTAATTATGAAATTTTATGCTCTAGTATGATAAAAGGCCGCTCATTCTCAGGTAGGTGTGTGTGACTTGTTTTGCGAGCGAGGATATAATATGAAACCATTTTTAGTAGCTCCGAATATTTGCGAAACATTTTTTCCTCTGAGCTATTCATTTACCACTGCTACAGGTATTGTATACGGAAAGTGTTCTACCGTGATGACGGTACGCCAAATAAAAAGTTCATCCACAGGTTAGAAGTTCCTGTTTTACCGCACCGCCTACATTATCGCCGGTGTGGGAAGGACTAACTTAACTTTGGAACAATAATAAAATTCTTTCAACTGTCATATGCAGTCAACCGACGAGAAACTAATTTACATCAAAGTCTCATTGTTGTAATCATTTTGTTTGGCAAGGCAGGTTCAAATTTCCACATAAGACACAGGAAAAGTCTGAAAACTGTCGGAGCTGGCCCTAACCAGTTTAAAATGTTTCTGATGTCAACAATAAGTTGCTTGGGTTTTGTTTTTCAGTTGAGTTGACAATATAAAAATAAATCACCGTGGTTACTTGACCGAGTCTCCTGGACAGAGTCTGACGGTCCCTAGCCGATGTGTGATACCATTGCGTAATATGCTGACCCAAAGTCTCGAGCTAAGAAGTAATAAAACGTCCTTTTGGTGGATCATTCTGACCCTTCATCTCTTTTCTCCTCCATCTTTCTTCCCGCTCTATCATCGTTTTGTTACATAACTTTGTGTAGCACTTCGCATGGAATTTGGCAATTGCCGGTATAGGTAATTCATGTGCTGTGATCATGTATGGACTATTGTGCAAAGTCAAACAGAGTAGAGAATTATGCCAGGTTTGCCTCGGATTCCACTGAGTGCAACCTTGCCCTCAAAACATCTAAACGTTCCATCTTTAAGCACATTTTAAAAGAAGCACCATGAGTCTTACCTGAAAGATTTAAAACGGGTGTTCTAGCAGTGCGATCCACATGAAAACCGCAAAAGTTTTCAGTGCCTCGCGAGGATCGATGGCAAGTCCGTCTCCATTTCTTGCCAGCTGATTGGCCGGAGTTCCAGATCCTTCATACAAAAACGATGTGACCCTTGGCTGTATGTGCCTGGTTGAAAAGCTGATCATCGCACCCAATTCGAACACCGGAAAAATACACGGTTGGCCGGACAGGATCTCATAGCAATGTTTATTTTCAGATCTATATTCATTCAAAGGTTCATCTTTCTCGTAATGTGCAATTCTGCAATGACATTTACCCAAGTAATTAATTATAATGTTTTTAAAAAATTAGGGTGGAAGAATTTTTTTACTTCCAGATGTGCGTAGCAAAATCACAAATTCTTCGGAATCTGTGGTCTAATACCTCGGACTAATTACAAACCGATTTCAAACCATCGACACTTCCAAATTGGGCGGCTAATGTTACTCCACTATAATACAGACTAGTTTTTACCACTTTATACCATAAAAATCTTAATGAAAAAAGCAAAACAAATTGCACCATCAGTAATATGTGACAAGCTACAATGGTTAGATGTATCATGCAAGTTCCCAAGAAATAAAACAGTGTTGCATTTAAACCTTGCTTCATTAGTAGAAGGGGTTTTGTTTTGAAACTAATCCCATAATACATTTGCACTGTGCGATAATTCCTGTTATAACATATGTCAGTAACGTAGGGCAGTGTAAAGAAGGTTTAAGAGCAAAAAACCTTTCATTAGTAATTTTTTAAAGTATGTGTTTTTGTGCGGCAGGAATGGGTGTCGAAAACGGTCAAGTTTTCTTATTAAAATGGCGATTTTTGTGGATCATATGCCGGGATCATGCATGGGATTATTGATGTGAAAATTGTGAATATGTACCAAAACTGAGGCATTGTGGGATGGGCTAAATATGCTCTCTTAGATAGCTGTGTGTTCTAAGGTCCATTATGATTGATTGGTTAAGTGTGAGGAGAAATTTGGACGGTTTTTCAAGTTAAAACAGTGCCAAGTTAAGTTCAAGATATATCTACTATTTATAAGTGCGCTTTTGAACCATACTATGTGTGAACATTGCATTTGTGATGAGACTTGCAAAAATAAGCTCTATCTTCAGGAGCAACTGGGAATGGGTGTAAAGTACACATGGTACAAGGCACATGGAACTTTAGGACACTGGGGAAGATATGGTGGGAAAACAATAAACAAACTACCCTTCGGGCAATAAAACGTAACTATCATCTACCTAGATAAGCATGAAATTTACGGCCCAAGTGGTTATCAGACTAGGCTGGAAATGCTATATGCTCAGCTCTAGGCCAGCAGTGATAATGCTGGCTTCAGCTTTCACACAGCAAGCATCAAAATTGTAGGAAAACAGACAATTCAGCATACTCTTGACTACAAACACAATTCATGCCAAAAACACAAAAGGACGAACAAAATGCACCCAAAAACGCAACATCCTGCTCAGAATTTTCAAAATCCACAACATAACTTTCAAAGAAGAATGTCATTACTGCATTACCTGCGAGTGTTTCCCAAAAGAATTGGACAAGATCGGGAGGACTAGTTATGAGAGAACATTGTGTTTCCTACTCTAATTTGACAATAGCCTATATATAGGCTAAAAAGTATAGACAAAAAATCAAAATTTACGATGAGGACCTTCTGATAAAACCATGGTAACGCTAAGTGCGTTACTAGCCTGCTATTTTAACATGCAATATAAATATTGTTAGAGTGCCAGACTACATAGGTACAAAAACAAATATTAAATTTGTGACTGCTTGAATTAAAATACCCAAGTTTCCTTCCTTAAGTACTTGAAGTAGTAAAAACACCAGGAAGATACTAAAAACCTTAGTTCGTGGTAGTAATTATTTTAATTCCAGATTTGTTTAGTGAGGAGTTTTCACATGGGAATTGAGTAGGTCATAAACATTTCATTTAAAATATATTCGGCAATGGAAGAAGGAAATGTAAAAATATTGGAGAAGAAGATGCTAAAGAAAAGAGAAAATTAGGCCTGCCAAATATTGTGTATTTTCAATGGAGTGAAAATTCAGAAAATGTGTTAACATTTCTCCTTCTAATAACTCCCTTGCGCTTTTACGAAAAAACTATCACTTCAGCTTACGGAAAACAGACTTGGATATTAAAACAAAGCTTTGGTAAAACCATGGTACGCCAAAGTGCACCACATTGTGCGAAATGTATCCTCAAATTAGCTCTACTCATCTAGCAAAAACTGAACTCTTTGCCAACATGACTCGTTTTTTTTAACAAA
The DNA here is from genome assembly GCA_023653785.1 of Ophioderma brevispina. Classification (NCBI taxonomy): domain Eukaryota; kingdom Metazoa; phylum Echinodermata; class Ophiuroidea; order Amphilepidida; family Ophiodermatidae; genus Ophioderma; species Ophioderma brevispina. The sequence goes on from JAMKCH010000726.1 coordinate 9,664, forward strand.
AATATAAAGGCATTGGTTATTTTAGCATATCCATAAATATCCCACAAATCCATATGGCCACAATAGCCACAATACTGCCACAATGTGCCACGAACCACACAGGCCAAAGTCTTCATTAATCGTTTTGCAAGATTTCCACTATGTTTTAACATGATTTGGTTTTAATTAATAAATGATTTGTTTGTAGTTCTATGTGTTGTGCATTCGTTCAACCATAGTTTCATATACAAAATAGGACAACTGAGGAGAATGTACAAAATATAATTCGAAAATCTTGGAGAAATTTCATATTTCCTCCCTGGCTGTTAGTGTCTTTCTTTTTTCCTCCCCTTTTCTACACAGCCCTCTTTCTCTATTTGTGGCGGCACCAGGGAGGCGGAGCGCATTTTCCCACCAAAAGTCAAACTCGACAGCATTCGCCCACCCTTTACCCCACCACCCAGAAAAAAACAGAAGATCACAAATAATATCAATCTTTGGAGACAAATTACATAATTTCCTGGCGCTGCATACAGCGTAAAGTTTCGCTCATATGTATTTCACCCTCTCTGTCTGTCTGTCCCTCCATCTACGGGCGCTTTCACGGGAGGGTTCAGTAGGTTTAACTTGGCCAGACTTGTCCGCCAGAGCAATCCGTAGCATGCACATCAACAAAAGAATCACCTGCAAAATAATCTGAATTTCATGGGAACCAAGTGCCCTATTGTGGTGTGTCTATTCGCATGCCCTGGAGGAGTTACGAGGGGCAAACACAAGTCTTCAACCATCATTTAACCTTTTCGCGGTGAAAGGGCCCTATTCTACTTGCTTCCTTTTCTCAATGAAACTTCACGCCTAAAATTGTTATAAAGGTTTGGTTTACACTCCCCTCCCGGGTTTACTTTATGGACTTTCAAGATGATTGTCTTTATTATAATTCTAGTCTTTTGTAGATAACATATTTCTGATAGTTCTGTGTAACTAAATCTGATAATCATGGTGAGACAATTTTCCAGAATCCTGCAGCTTTGTACACTTTTTTCATCCGTTCGTTTGTTGGGTGGCACTAATTCAATCTAATAGCGGAGCGGCCGAGCCCTTAGAAAAGTGCTCTATTTTCGATCTTTAACCTCCCCACCTGTACAACAAAACACACCACCTTTATTTGAAGGATAACTAGTATAAGATTTAAGAAAATAAGGTTGTGGTTGAAATTTTTTGTTGCATGATTGATTTCTATGCCGACAAATGAATTTTGGGCTGCAAGTTAAGCGAAATTCTTATTTTTATATGTTTTACAAGGTAAAAATATTACATCTTATGGTTTAATGGTGCCTTTTGTTGTTTTGATATAGGTTTTTATACATTGCCATAAAGTGTTCAGGTACTACTCATATGTGGTGACATGTGATAAAAATGATGCTTTTTTTAGGAAACAAGGGGATTTTAGGGCTAAAATTCTAGATCCTTTATATATTGTATAAACAGAAATCTATAATATAAATGTCAAGGATTGAATATATTGCATGATGATTAAATTTGGTTTGCTAAGAATTAAATAAATCTTGATATTCTTAAGTTTTTAGCACTCAAAAACGTGATTTTTTTGAAACCCAAAAAACCAGGGGTGCGCGTTTAAACCGCCCCGGTTTTAACCGGGCGGTTAAAACTGGTTAAAACCTGGTTTTACACCGGGCAGTTTTGACCTCAGTCCCCCAAAGTGGGGTCACAACGTGGTCAAACCCCAAATTGGTACTAATTTTTTTTTTTTAAATTGATTTTTGTGTAATTGGTTTTTACAAAAATGAATTGTTTTCAACTTTTCACCACACAATAACTTCCACAACAAATCAATTAATATCAATGAGGAAGTCGTGATTTCGTCCCCATATGGAGTGTTGGGACGAGGACGTCATCGCAGCGTTTGGACTTAGTGCATTTCTATCCTCAGCTCATTGAGTTATATTAGTGTTTGGTGTTTATGGTTAGTTCCAATAATTGTAACTTATGGCTCATCTTTTAAAAATTGGACATAATCTTTGGTGCCATAAGTTTACAACTGTTCTGTGGGAGTTTCCAATGCCATTTAAAAAGTTGAGATGGTTGAGATTTATATTCCGAATAAAAAGAAAAAATAATTTTCCTTTGACATACATAGCAATCTCTAGAGTCTATATAATAATTATCTTACCAATTTGTAACCGATGCTACAATTTTGGGGTCCCCAAAAAGTTCAGTAACATGTAACAGGATGCAAATTTGGCGCCCCATGGAGACACAACAAGGTAAGTTTCACCTGGAAAAATTGCATAATGGAATTTTAAATCTGGGAAAAATGGTATCACCCATGAGGCAGAAGACTCTCACGAATGCCTACAATATAACGTTTATTGGCAAATAATGAATATTTAAGCTACTTTGCAGCTGTAAAGTTACAGCAGAAGCTGTTCTGTTATATGGCTTAAATGGCACTTCACTACACACAATCGTCATGACTAGATAGTATATGATAACAAGCAGCCATAAAACGTTAAGACTATGGTCATGATCATCAAGACTATGTCGGGTTAGGGGTCGGTGTGCAAGCATAAAACATTTAGCAATCTGTTCCTCCAGGCGTGCCTTGGTTTTTTAGCATCTGTCTTACACAAATGCAATGGCGGGCGTTGCATTTAGTCTTTTTTGGGGCTGTTGGTTGATTTTCATCATGAGGACGTTAAACTTTTGAGGTGGACGATGGTGGGGAATTCTGAGGTGGACGATGTTGGTTGGAATTTCTTGATTTGTCATTCATCATTTGCAGGAGCAGCACTGTCAATGCTTGCATTACCTGAGGCAGGCTCATTGGTTTCCTCAATGTTGCCTATTTTGTCCAGCAAAAGGACCAGGGACATTTTTTAAGGTGAGTTTCAGTTTTGCACTGACTCTAGCAGCATAGTTTCTACAACGGGCTGAAGTTTTTCCAGGCTGTGACTCATAAGAGCCCCAAACAGGATCTTTGGGTCTTCAAACTAATATGATGAAGTTGATACCATAGGCTATATGGAGTTTGTAAGTAATTCAACTGGTTGATAATAATAAAAGGATGATGTAGAATTGCAATCCACAGGAGAATGACTTGTAGGATGGTCAGTGCTGGATCGAGATAGAGCAATGGGCCAAAATGACATGGAGCAAATGTGGTTAAAGACAGAAAATGAGCAATGCATGCCATGGATTATGTAATGTTGAGTAATGTAGGGGCGGAAGCAGTATGGAATGAAGTCTGCAGTATGCAGGGAGGATCAAAATGGGACAAAGGTGTGTGTGTAAAAATGTAATTATATAGTATTTCTTTATTGTGAATTAATTTGCAATTATTAAAAATACAATTATGATCTTCTAATTACTAGCACTCTTGCATAACCCTTGGCATGTTATAAATGCAGTTTCATGGTTGTTAGGTTTTGCACGTTTTTGACGGTTAAAACCAGTTTTGTTTTACGGTTTTAACCTGGTTTAACCGCTTTCGTCACAAATACCTTTTGACCGCCTTAGAGATCAACACTGCCAAAAAACACCCCCGCCACCAAAGTTTTTGACGACAACCACAGTTTTAAAATTATATTACTATCTTTCGAATAGAAGTGGTTGCATTTGGTGTACCGAGGGGAGGGGGTTGCGAACAATTGGCAGTCAAACCGCTCCACTATAATAACATCTACCTGTGATGAGTTCAGCTATTTCCACTAAAATCTAAATTTAACTGTGCCGAACAAATTATCTCCTAAGAGCTACATCAGAAGATTAGATTACATCATGATAATGTCAGGATATCAACTAGTATGATATTAAAAAGTGATATTATATGAAATAAATGACGAGTACGACTGATAAATCTCGAGTGAGTCAATAAACACTGAATATTATTGAGAACAAACAAACCACCGTGACAGAATCGGGACCGTTGGCACAGGTCTTCTTGGCTAGACTAAAAAAGTACATCTAAACTAGGTCCCAGAAAAAAAAAGGGTTCTATTTTTAAAATCTATTTGGCGTTTATCGTTGAGTTCATAACTTAATGAGGCCTCGTAGAATGTGTATTTCTTTTATGACCGTGTTGTAATCAGCGGGGAGAGCGGAGCCATGGCCGCACGGATCCACGACTAACGGTCTTTTAACCCATGATTGCATGCTCACATGAGAAGACAAAACATTTTAAAAAAAGAGGCGAAAAAAAAGGAAGTCATATCCACTCCATTTCATTCCTCCAAACACACATCCATCATTTTCAACAGAGAGCTCAACCAAACTTAAAAACGGTGCGTGTTCGATCGTCTTTGGGACCCCCCCCCCACAACCCCACCCGATTTAACCCAGAAGTAGTAATCGATTTTGATGTCAGTTGAAAGGCCGGATTTTCTCATTGTCGTCGGGAAATTTGAGCCTCAATCCATTCTTATTCAAGATAGAAACAAAAAAACGACAAATTAATGGTTAACAATAATATTAGCACAGTATGAATAGGGCTTGGCTTGCGCACAATTGCTTCTTACCACCAAGTACGTGCGTATGTGCAAGTCCCAGGCTCTTATATCAATTAGAGAACACTCATATAAATAACCACATAGACATAAATCGGACCAAGCACCTTTAAATATTATTTTAGCGTTTCTTTTTTGTGGGATTCTCTCACCATAGCGCGCTGTTTGGTATTTGTCTCTACAGTTACGCCACTGGTTGGTATTTGTTCTTTAGTACGCCACTGCTTGGTATTCTTCTATAGTTACGCCACTGTTGGTATCTTCATACTTCCGCCATTGTTGGTATTCTCTATACTTATACGCCACTGTTGGTATGCTTCTTTAGTTACGACACTCAATGTTTGGCATTCGTTCGTATGCCACGCCTTTTGTGATCTTCTTTGTTACCCCATTGTGGTATTCTTCTGCATTGTGATATTTTCTCAGGCTTTGTTTGATTTGTCTGTTTTGTCGAACCATGGTCACAAACAAGCCAAAAACATGCAAAACGCTACCACTTTTGACACAATTGAAAGAGACACGCCATGATCGCTCACCCGCATGCAAATTTTTAACATGACAACCTGCTCATGGCTTACAACTGCATTTTTTTCATTTGAATACGAAATAGCTCGCAAATTCGGGTTGCGTTCATTACTCACCATTGCAACCTGCCTGAACAATAGGTTTTCCGTATGTGATAGTCTTGTTGAAGGCTTTAATACGACAGCTGTCCTCGAAGTGCCTTGCACTCCAAAAAATCCAAAAGATATTTAACTCTGTGATACAATTTGCTGAAAAAAAAATGGTCAACATTGTGACTTTAATTACAGATACCGGTCCTCTCGAAGTGTCTTGTGCTAGCTAATCAAAGAAAATTAACATCTGTGATACAATTTGTGGGAAAATTGTCAACTTTTGAATTGTTTATTTCTAATTTCATGTTCTATATCGCGCCATTTCAACATAACGGAGATCGCAGTGTCTGATATTTTTAGCAAACGGACACTTCTACCGATACAGTATCATTTTGCATTTTTTAAAAGGACCTTAGAGCTGTGGACTTCAGTTCTTCAAGCTCTTACCTAAGACCAATTACCATATATTATTTGTTGAAGTAAATGTTTGATAATTCTTTCAATACACCTTATTTTTAAATTGTAGAATTAATTAGCCATGTAATCCAAGATGAAACAGGTTTCCATGCTGGAAATTGTATGCAGATGGGAAATCATATCATGACGTGTATCTTGTGCAATTTTAAAAGGTGGTAGCGGTCTTGACCCGTTTTGGGACTGCATCAGACAACACAGACCAAACAAGACAAAAACTGCCGTACAAATAATTAGAGCCTTAAGAAGAGTATCACAAAACAGTGGCGTAACTACAGAAGAATACCATAAGGCAGTGGCGTAAGAGACGAATACCGCAAAACAGTGGCATATATTGAAGAAGTAAAAAAAACAATGAATATGTTTAAAGCAAGGTAGGGAGAGATCGGAATCAATGCAAAAATGGGTCAAATGTAACAAGGGCGCCTATTACTAATATAAATAAATAAAAATTCGGCAGCCAATTACAACGGCGTACAGTATGACTCCCATAACAGCTCCCCATTTACACCTGGGTGAAGTGAGACAAGGTGTCTTGCCGAAGGACACAAACACGTTGGCAACGCTGGGGTTCGAACTCACAACTTACACGGTCTAATGATCATGAGTTCTGTCATTTTCCACTGGACCACATACGTGCTCTCCACTGATAGAGGATCCTATCATTTCATATTAGGCTTACCTATAGTGTCAACCCCTTCCGTGTATTTGCCACCAAGATCCATCTTACAAAGTACAACCAAAAACTGATTTGGAAAGGCTTTAGTAAAATTGAGATGATTTTGAAAGGCTTTAGTAAAATTGAGATGATTTTGAAAGGCTTTAGTAAAATTGAGATGATTTTGAAAGGCTTTAGTAAAATTGAGATGATTTTGAAAGGCTTTAGTAAAATTGAGATTTGAATACTTTTATTTATGAGATTATAAACGTATTGGTGTAAGCCATCAGCTTTACACTTTGCTATATATAGCTGAAAACGTATAATTGAGTAACGTTTGTGGTCTTGAAATTTAATGCAAACCATTGATAATGTGGTCGGGGTCATGTAACAGCTCGATCTTTCATGTGCGATTAAAGGAACTGGTACAATTGACCCCAGAAAATTGAAAGCATGTTATATCAACTGATTATGACTCAAGATAAACATTTGACAGTTTTGCGTTAAATATTTAAACAGATAAATTTCAGTAAAAGATCATGTTACAATTGACCTCCATACGTGTTCAATTTCTCCCACACCACAAGGTCATAACAGTAACACTGGACTTCCTCTTTTTGAATGATCACAGCCCCTAAAGGATTGGTTTCCTAACTCAAACCTTATGAAAGTTTAAGCCAAGCTATGGATCTTACATTTCATAACATTTTGGAGAATAATTCTACCACCATAAGGAAAATAAGTACTGCCGATTTGTCAAAAAGTGTATACAGTTCCATTTTCCTCAGTCTCCTTATCAAATGTATTGCGCTGATGCGCACTTGAACTTTGGATGTTCAGAATTGATTTCTCTTAGTTCTATAAAAATCAAATGGGATTCGAACCGGTGACAACTGCTCTATAAAATCGATATTCTTATCTACTGCACTATTCTTACACAGGCTTTTCGAAATTATTATATTATATATAGCATCATAATTAATAATATCATATGCATGCTAGTTACAGCTCGTCACCGGTCTTCCTAGACTTCGCAATCATACGCAATCACGACAGCAGGACAGAGGTCTTTTCTACATTTCGGACATGGGTGTATAACAACAATACATTTTATTTGACCATTATGTTTTGAAATCACGCGGCGACGAAATGCCCTCTTCCTTTGCAGATTTTTCATCACACTACCCGCCTCCACACAGACATGTGTCCGAAGTTGATATGAATTTCAAATGGATCTTGGAAATAGTCATTGTTGGAAAATATTGGACAATTTTTGGGAAACTGTTCCTCCGTATGATTGAGGTATTGCTATCAGCAGTCTTGCCCCCCCCCCCCAACATAGATTGGTGGAGGTTGGGGAATAGGTTGAAAGGAAAGGTTAGGGCTTTAAATAGAGTGATAACAGGAGCTTATAAAGGTTCGTAACTGTAGCCCGGGTGAGCAATGTAGGAAATGGTGGTGAGTGTTCTAACTATTTATTTCCAAGATTGTCGGCTGTTAAATACGTCCCCAGGAATTTTGAAGACGGACCTGTATAGACCGGACCTTCCCTCCCTGATTCTGAACTTGAAGCCAAACTTTGATTTGGGTGGATTATGACATTTCGTATTGGGTGTACAAAGATAAGATGTTTATACCCCATGTGGGCGCAAAGGTTCCGTAAAAGAAAACGCAAATCATAGGTCTAGATCCATAGAAGAAATCATAGGTATTTCCTTGAGATCCATTCATGCTGTTTGTGTAGGACAGCCGGCGTAAATGAATAACGAATTCATGGACGAAAAAACGGTGTTCCCCAGGCTGAGGGATCACCTTCCATTCTCTCGACGCCGGAGTGGGATGCGAAAATCAGTCCGCAACCTCAGGATGTCATATAGCCCTTGAACTTGGACTCGCTTTATGTTCAGATATAGGGCGCTTTCACAGGTCAATGGGTTAACTTAGCCAGACGTGTTCTCCAGAACAACCCAAGCGTGCAGAGAATACAAAAGAATCACCTGCAGAAAGGTGCATGTATTGTATTCTTCACATTCCTGGATGATCTGGAGGGCAAACAAAAGTCCATTCAAAATAATTTACCTTCCGTGAAAGGGCCCTATACCGTAAACATGTAAACTGAGCTACGACGCAGACAGTTCGTGTCAAGCCCTTTGGCGTCAGTGGGATATTCGGCAAGGTACAACCAAGTACTAGATGCCATGTTGGATGTTTGAAGGTCGTACACTATAAAACCGATGGGTGTGGCAACGCGTTCGAGGTGTAACATACTGTGGATTTCGATTCTAAACACTGCAAAAAAGTGTCCAGAAACGTGGTGCAAAGAGGTGTTAGGTATTGAACTGGTACAATATCTAAAACTCGTCCTCAAATTCCTAAAAACTTGAGTTCAATGTTTAGACTTTAAATGTTTAGCTAAGTGTTTAGATATTAAACATGTTAGATAAAGTGTTAAGAAAAACGTGGTGCAAATAATGGTAAATCATCAATCACAGTTTTTGCACCAGAACCAGAGAGAAATGAGTCATGAATTGATTTATCTGTGTATTATCTTTATCTTATTCTACAATGCGATTAATTCAAAATTGACATGCAGAAATCTTATAGGATACATGTATAATTTTGAAGAAAAGAAAGGATTTGGTTTCTGTAATATGATATGATGCCATTTTGCTGAACGGAAAGTGATTGTAATAATTAAGAGCAATATTTCATACGAGTGTGGATTGATCTAATAATCATACGCCATGATGTGAATTGATTGAACAACTATGTGACATGAAAAAATAATGTAGGTTACTAGAATGTGAACTGATGTAAAGAAATAAAGGCGTAAGCCAACAGAATGAACCTAGTCTGGAGACAGACCTGAGCAGAGTCGAGGTTGCTCAAAAATATTTTAATGAGGAAGGTGATAAGGATCACTTCAGTCAAATTTCAGCTCAATCGGAACATTTTGAAAATTTGAAATTTTGACCCCTTAATGCCCTTCATGATCTCAAAAATTTTCAACATGTTAGGGATGGTCTTAAGGATATTTCAGTCAAATGTTCAGCTCATGGAGCATTTTGAAAAATTGACTTTTACCCTTTAATGACCCCTTAACGACCTTCAATATACAAAAAAAATATTCCAATGTGTTAGAATGTCATGAGGATCACTTAAAATTCCAGCTCAAGTGGAGATGAAATTGGTGCAATTTGTAAATTTGACCTTTTACCCTCAATGATCTCTTAATGACCTCCACTGACTTGTATGGATTTCATAACATGCGTCTAAGTAAGTAGCATCAATCTTTATCTGGCATATTGTAGATATGATTTTTGACGATATTTTAAACCAGCCAGAAACGACTCGCTTTCCGCCCCCCCCCCACGACCTTCCTTTTTCATCACCATTTCACTTTCGTCCTTTTTTATGGGATGTTCCAAACGACAGCCCACACAGAGTTCCATGAACTCGACATGAGTTCCATCAACTCGACTGTACAAAGAACCGTACATAAACTTGTTGCACAGTCGAGTCCCTCGACTGCATATATACACATTAATCCGTAATTTTAGTACCAGCACAAATCGACCTTTGAAGTTTTAGACTTTTTTATTGAATTTTAATCTGAGCACAGAACAAACTTACAGACACTCACAATATTTATAAAGAGTCTTGATTTTTGCCGCCGGGCACCGCTACTCTATTGCGATAGCACACGCCAAAGAATCCTCAAACTACCAACAACGAGGCCCGACGTGCTAATTACGACGTCACACTTGCATAACGCTTGTCGTGTGATCCCTTCCCAACCAATTACTACACAGGGTTGTACAATGTACAATCAGGGAAACCCGGAAAGAGCAATGGCGCTGGTGACACGAGGCCCCGCCGTAGCTCGTGTGAGGGAATGAGAATAAGGAAAATCGGAACAGCAAAACGGTATAACTGAACGATGTCATGATGGGAAATGTTTTTTGAAAGTGTGAATTGCCTTGTGCATATTAGACCGTCCAGAGCACTAAAGACGATGTCAAAACTAAACCACCGACATTTTCGATAATATTGGCTTTGATCTATTGCAACGCAAATTGTACTAAGTGTCTACGAAATTATTATGAGGCAAATGAGAAGAAATTATTTTGAGGTATTTGGCTCAAGGCAAGCTTTCTGTGCTTTTGTATAGCCCTATACAAAGTGACCCCACCAGGTTATTATATTAAGCAGTGCGCGCTTTTCAATATGATCTTAACGATGTTGTAAAAAAGTTCGTATGTGCTGAGAATGCCATTTTATGTCACCCGTCCGGTTTTCTGCACACAACACAGTATGCTTACGCCCCATATTAAGGCATTACATTGTTCCACCTTCGCATTGTCAAAATCTATTAATTTCCCAAGAAATTTAGAAAGGCCTTTCAAAATTAATGTTTCCTCGAGGAGATAAAAAAACATGAGCACTGAAGAAAAATGTTTTTATTATCGGTACTACTTTAGTTTTCTTAAGTTGCATTAAAAAAACCAAGCCTATCGAAACCCCTTAAAGTATTGAGGTTATCAAGGGGTGAACTATCAATACGTGCCATATTATTTGTCCCACTGTAGTACATTCATTTATCATCTACATTCAGGATTTATACTAGTAGTTGGCGCTATCACAAGCATGGTTTCGGGGTCGATAATTTTGCGTAGCTCGACCGCACTACAGTTATTTAATCCAAAACAGGGGCACTTTCTATCACAACATTCATCAATTTGGACAATTCGGTGGTAACGTGTATTGATGTACCCTTAATAAAGAATAGTTATCACAAATTAACTTTGATGATACCTGGCATGGTGGGAGCCTATCTCAGCTTCGCAGGAACCTGATTGTAATCGACTTAACAAATAACACCGCTAACTTCACGGGGTAGCCCCCCATATGAATCATTGCATTATCATGGGTATAAACTTGACGGGGCGTTCTCGTTATCACATTATTCAAATATTTTAAAGAGTCAGGGAAGAAATATAGGAGGATTAGTGAGTTCTTCTACATAAAGGTAGTTTGAGATGAGTGTTTCAGAAGAAAGCTTGTCACTTTTAAAAGCACAAATTACAAATGTTCTTAGGCAAAATCCGTCTAAGCAGGTGACTAGACACTGATCGGAGGGGATTAAAGAGAAATTTCGATTTAAAAGTAGAAAGGTACCTTACCAAAAGTACCAAAACTAGTTTTGATTTCGCCTATAAAACCGCACCTATTTCATAGTAAAGTGCGACCAAATCAACAGTAGGCCAATATTGGGGTCTGTTGTGAATTTCCATAAAATAATATTTACCCTTCGACGTCCTATCAAATTCCTATAATTGCTATTAGGTTACCAGAAACTAGTACTCCCCAAAGGAATTAAAAGAGAATTGAATGTTTGGTTTCTGGTACCATGAGAGTGGACACTGTTCATGAAAAAAAACTGAGGCGCCAGGTATGATGGTGCAACCTGTTTCAACATTTGAAAAAAATTAAAAAATTTGAATTTATTATCCCATCTCACAGAAGCATAGGCCAGTTTTAAAGAGCACATCGAGCTTTATTGTAGTAACAATTCGGCAGGTAACACAGTGCGAGCAGTCTGTTGTGGAGAATTTTAAGAGATGTGCACGACTTTCCAATTACAACCTTGACCACACAGCATGAAATAATGACCAAGTGGTAATCGTAGATAAGTTCTCAGATGTTCAACTTTCAGAATAACAGTATCAGAAGACGGTAACCAAGAGTATAGTATCATTCAGAATACCTAACGACTGCAGTTAACAATCAGGAAGTAATTGAAACAATTAATAATAATGCGAGCTAATCGTGACCCCTGTGGAATGCCATATTTTATATTTTCGAATCGGAAAGAGATGAACCAATATTGACATTCGAGATCTGTAGCTATCTGTTACTTAAATAAGACATAAACCAGTTAAGGGTTTTGGCCAGAAAATACCATAAAAAGTAAGTCTTTTGAATAAGATACATGATTGACGGCATCAAAGGCTTTATCTAAGATTTAAAAAATGGCCCCTGTTGCTTTACCATAAGCACGTTGCCCCTGACAGAATATAGCTGAACACACCTAAAGTAGTAGCTGTAGATGTTACATCATCTATAGTGTAACATCGTAGTTTTGGCAATGTACTGATACATTAGAACGTTATTGTCTTCAATTGAATAATGCTTTAGAGATTATTTTCGATTCAGTCAACAATTATATACATAAGCTTAGTATGTTACTTACCCGAAATGAATATTCTTTTTTATAACGTTGGGACTGAGGGTTAAATAATGGGAAAATTGGGACTTTTATTTTTCCAACCGACTCACACGAGAATAGACTTCAATGCTTCTTTTTATCGCATGTTATTGTCCGGGACACTGTAAATTCTCAGCATGTATTTATTTCTCTTCAAATTAAATCATCTTTATCTCGTATAAAAAGCAATTGAAAGCATGTATCAGGTTGCTGTATGTTCTATTTTTTGTTGCTCTTTATCGCTCTATATAACATGTTGGTAATTTAACCTGCGTGGTATTTCCTTGTATGAATATGACACGTTCATTGTTTTTTTGGAATATTTATTTTTCAAAACAATCCGATGATATATTAGGCGTTTCAAATTCCAAGTTTTAATGCAGAGTAGACTAGAGGCCCATGTTATGATTTTAATCCTTTGAACACTGCAAGCGACTACAGTCAAATGTGTAAATATTTATTTTCTAGGGAATATTCAGAATCAGCTGAAAAGCAGCGTACATTAAGTCAAAGAAGCCTAGTCCTTTGCTGGTATTCGTTTTAGATGGCTTTCCAAATGACCTGCAAGCATTTGGGGACGTCATCTCTATTTAAAGCCACTGACTCTAGTGGCGTACGGGCCGCTCGGCTCTGAGGGGGCAAATTTCCCAGTCTTGGGAGACTTTCCCTCTTCGGTGGTCAAAAAGGCCATTTTTCCCGTCCAGAGGGCTAAAAAACGGCTTGATTTCGCATGAATTTGTGCAAATTTTATTCCCCGGCTAAAGTCGTCAGGGGGGGCACCTGCCCCCCTGCCCCCCCCCCCCCCCTGTTTCGGCGGACGACGACGAACGCGCAGCCACTGCCTGACTTTATGTGTTTAATGTTTACAGATTGGCCCGTGTCGATATGGTTAACTTCAAATTTGGACTATTCTTATTTTGCACTAAAGGTGCAACAGAGATTTCCATATCAGTGGTCCCAAAAATAAATCTAAAATCTGATTTTTGCAATTGATGTAAAGCTTTTATCAAAATAAACCCCACCTTAAAGGATTAAGCTAAGAAATGTTTCTTTGGTAAGTTTGGTAAAAATATTGTGAAATTTCTAATTTTGTATAGGGGTCATGTTGAAGCCTTCTCGCGGCGGCCCTGTTAATGTTACATCACTTGTTGTGGCTAACTGATTCAACAACTTAAGTCCACAACTCGGTTTTTAAAACACCACAGTGAACATCTTGAAGGCCCACCCTCAATTCTAGGCGGCTGAACTACTCACAGAGGAACTTTCCTTATGGCAAGCACCAAAGTTTGTTTCCTGCAGTCTGGAACGTTTGAGGGTCGTCACCATGCTTAACTAAGCGGACATCATTTTACAGCTCTCCAGGGAGAACGGAGTGAATATCATCCTCCTTCATAGAAATCTTCAGGCGAATTGAGAGAAGCTGCAAATCGAAGGTTTTGACCTTATTTGCTTCATTCCGCACAACAAGCTTGGGATCGCTTCCTATGTGACGCAAGGCTTACAAGTGAGATCAACCCTGCAATCTTCAATGAATTCGCCGATCCAGTGGATAAAATTTGAAGCAATGGGAACCCACTTCACCAACATCTATAAGCCACCACCGGCGAGGCAGACTTCAACTCCCTTCCAGTAGTTCAGCGGAGCTCCTTCGTCTGCGGAGATTTCAACTGTAGAAATACAGCATGGGATACTCCAACACTGACAAGATGGTGAAGCGGCTCTTGAATGGATTGAAGCCCATAACCTTCCAACTGCTGTTTTGATAGTAAGGATCCCTACTTCTATCACAGTCATGGGACCTGGACGTCCCGACCTGTCAACAGTCACCAGCGACATCCGATCCCGCTGCTCCAGAACGGTCCTCCCTAGATTTCCTAGATCAGGTCATTGCCCTATCCTGGTCATCAGTGACATCAAGGTCACTATCTCCCCTCTACAGAAAGAGATGGAATTTCAGGAAAGCCAACTGGTCCAAGTTCAAACAACTCACCAGCGAACTGTCATCCACGCTGCCAGACCCGGCTTCATCTAACATCAACGATGCATATTTCGGACTTCTGCTCCATGCTCCATCAAGCAGCTAACATTCCATTCCAAGAGGCAGAAGGAATCCCTACGCCCCCTGTTGGGACAAGGAATGCGACGAGTTATACAAAGCGTATTGTAATACCAACTGCGATACTGAGAGAATAGCAAAGGGCAATCAGCTACTGGATCTGCTTGGCCAAAAGAGACGCACCAGATGGGAGGAGGACATATCCAATATCAACTTTACCCACTCAAGCGCAAGGCCTGGAACACCATCAAAAGCTCACCGCGTACTGTCCAGCTAGCATGTGTCCTGTCTCTGCAAACTCCATCGCTTCCGTACTTGTCAACAATGGAAAGTGGCAAGACCACACTCCACAGGCGGGGGCCCACTCTCGTGCTGTTAATGCAGAGATTAAACAGCTTCTACAAACCTCTCCACCGTCAAGCCCCATGTCCCCACCATTCACCTACGATGAGATCACCGAAGCAATTAAGTTCACAAGAATTGAAAGCTCCTGGCTGACAACATCCATACAGAATCCTTGAAGAATATGGCACCCAAAGCTGTGCGGATTGCTCCAACTCTTCCTTTCTACTTGCAAGGGAACGTCAACTTTCCCTCCAGATGGAAGACTGCAAAGTCTTGCAATCCTAAGCCCCAAACCAGCAAATGACCCCAAGAGTTACAGACCCATCTCGCTAATATCTTCCCAACTATAAGCTGCTTGAGCGACTGATACTCGGCAGGATCACTGATACGGTCGAGGCAAATTTACCCCGCACCCAAGCTGGACTTCAAGAGGTAAATCAACAACTGATCAGATAGCAAGACTAGTTAATGACATCGACACAGCCTTCCATAAGAAGCAGAAGTTTGGAGCAGTCTACATAAGACCTAACTGTTGCGTACGATACAGTCTGCATCGAGGTCTCTAACCTCAAGCCACTCAAAATCTTCCCTGATGTCAAGCTTGTCAAGTTCATTAAGCTTCTCATCCAAGACGATTCTTTCGTCCTGGAGACATCAAATGCAAACGCAAGTAGAAAGCGCAAACTTCGGAATGGGTCACCCACAAGGTCTGTCCTGGCACCATTCTCTTCAACATCTACGTCTATATGCCAAAGGGAGATTGTCCGCAGTACTCCTACGCAGACCACGGCACTTGGATACTGCTGATTGCTTTGATCCTTAGAAACCTTGTTGGCAGAAGACTAATCACTGTAAGCCTTCTTCCACCGATGGCCTTGAAACTCATGCACCCCAAGACGTCGCTCTGTTTTCCACCTTGCAAATCGATTCGCTAAAAGAGAACTAAACATCACTCTAGATGGAGAAAAACTGTCACATGACCCAACATCGAAGTACCTTGGGCCGTCACAATGGACCGCACCCTTACTTTCAATCAACACACCAGGCAGTCTCTGCCAAGACGCATTCGTGTCAACCTCCTCAGCAGCTCGCAGGAACGGGATGGGGTGCATCCTTTGCCACCTTACATACCTCAACTGTTGCCTTGGCATACCCCCGCTGACTACGCTGTACCAGTATGGAAGTCACAGCGTACTTCCAAAGTTTCGTTTTTAATGATGCAATGAGACTTGTGTGGTTGCCTTTTGGCGACGCTGTAGAATACCTTCCAATTCTGTCTGGCATAGCTCCAGCAAACCTTAGAGACCTTCAGACGATCAAGCTCGCCAGAAATGTGTGATGACCTGGTAGCCTAATCCCACCACCAACACCCTTTGAGGATCAGAGAATTCCACTGAATCGCTTTGCTACCCAATTCATGATACTACAGTCGCAGCATCCTTATCGATCATCTGGGATCAATGACAGATGGTATGAGCAAATGGGTCTCCTCTACTTTGAACCTAAAGTCAGTTTGTTGACAGCCCATCTAGCAAGCCCAAAGGCTGTGACCTTGATAGAAAAGCAGGGTCAACCTCAACAGACAAAGAACTGGCGTTTTGGTCGTACAAAGAACGTCCTTCACAAGATCGAGTAGAACCTTCACCAAATTGCGATTGTGGAGAGCCACAAACCATTACCACATTCATAGATGACTGTGATTCCCCAAGAGGAATTCCGGCCTGATCAACCTTATGATGAAACTATCAGCTTGGTTAAAGCGGATCTTCCACTGTGATTTTGGACTTGCACGAAGAACGAACGAACCCCACCTGAAAGGATTAAGCTAAGAAATGTTTCTTTGGTAGTTGGTACCATATTGTGACATTTCTTTTAATTTGTATAGGAGCAATCCAAAATTCAGCCTAGTTTTATTTGAATTCTATTTAGTGGCGTGATTTATCATGTAACAAGAATTTGGATTGGTTTAGGTCAAGCTCCGCCCATCCATTACTGGGTAATAATGATAGTGCGTGCAGCAATTACGCGGTGTAGTCAAATATATAACTCGCGCAAATGGCGCGTTTATGCTGCGTCTTTCATGTCGCGTTGGTACGCAAATTGTAATTTACGCAGCGGACGATCACCGTGCGATGACTTTGGTTCTTGGATTGAAACATTCGTTTTCAAGAGGGGGTGCAAGTATTTAATGAATGAAAGAGAATGATTACTATATTTTTAAGACATAAATTATGTCGATAAAAAGCAAACATGACAAAATACTAAAATAATGAGAATAAAAGATGAGATGTTTTGTTTTGGCCATCTTAGATGTGTCATAATGGATGGGCACCAATATTTTATCGTGGTGGATACCGGCTGCGCCGGCATCCACACTCAAAAGAATGATGCCCTCCATTATGACACCATCTAAGATGGCCAAAACAAAAATCTCATCTTTTATTCCTCTAATATAAGGAAATACGATCACACAACTTTTTCTCTCGTTGAAGGAGGCATTATCTGTAGCCAAAACAAGGACGAATCTATTGATGTCTAGTCTATATGAAATTACTATTATGACACATAATTTGAGTGCCTCATCTCTCGTTGCACCTTTAATTCTGCTTATTATAATAGAGACGCAAGGTTAAACATATGTTAAAGGTGCTTGTTCCGGTCGCTTCTGGGACCCCCTGATTTCCCGGAAATAGTAATTTTGATATTATCAGATGTTTTGTGTTGTGAAAGGACATATTTTCTCATTACGTCTGAAATTGCACCTTCAATTTCCACTTATTGCAAAGAATAAAAAACTGCCGTTGTAATGGTTAACCATCAATATTAGCACAGTAGTGAATGGGCCTTGCAATGTGCGTTTTGCGTTCTATTATCAAAAACCGCAAGTTCGTTTCCCATGATACTTCATGGTAAGTGTACGTAGGTGCCTGCTCTCTATCAAGTGGAAGAGCAATAACTTTAATAGACCACCCACCTTTAAATACATAGTTCCAAAATTATTTAAAGAGTTGACAAGTAAATACCACTGTCATCCACGAAATATGTTGTAATTATCTTTGCTAATGGGAGGACCTTTATGTGACCGTTTACATTTAAGACCCTCAAAGACCATTGTGTCCAACTTTGAACGACTTCATTTCTGCGTGGAAACAACAGCATTTTTATTGCATTGATGGGAAATGACCTCTAATGACCACAAAGATGACCTTTGACCCCTCGAAAGTAAAAATGAACCCATTCACAAAAGATTCTTCACGGACGTTGAACTTGTAAATTAAACGTCCATTTTTATGGAAGAAGACGGCACTTTGCACGTATGTGTTTACCCTTACCAATTCATTTGTTACATTTGTTGTACTACGAGACATTGCAATCAAGATGGCGGAAAAAAGGCGCAAAAGTGTCATTTTAGAAATATATGTCCATTACTCACTTTGGAGTCATTTTTTTCCAAAACGCGGCTCTTGAAACGACAGCGACCAGCGGCCTAAATATTCAAGCAGAATGCAATAATTAATGTTGATGTGAAGATACAATCCTACAAATAACGAAAGTAAAATACTTTATTTGCCCGATTGTGAAGAGGTGTTACACAGCTGCTTTACAAGTTTTGAAGCTTAGACGCGAAGCCGTGTAACCACCACTAACTCTACAGCGGATGTGAGGGGAATTAATGGAAGTACCGGTTCAAAATGTCTGTTGGGCTAACTCCAGTCAAGGGTTTATCGCACTTCCACATAATCTAGAAAGGATATGTTGAACATCTTAAGTGAAATTGGGTTTAGGGTGATGGGAGCTTGGCAAGAAGTGAGCTTTTATTGATTATAAGGACAAAAACATCTCTATCAGTCTATTTGAAAAATGTTCTGAAAGAAAATTAAACACGAATTATCAGCTTTTTCTGGTATTGATGTTATTTGGAGGTTGATGCTCTCTCGTCACACCGCATTTACTACATACAGTCACGCAAGTTTCAACCGTTTATGGTAGGCCAAAGGGGCCACAACATGCAGCTAGCTACCCGCGCAGCTAATTTTTCGTTAGTGCAGCTATTTAACCAATCGAATTCGTTTTTGCACTAACGTGAGTAGACTTACAAGCTGCACGTAGAGTCCGGAGGAACAACCTGGCAATATAAAAATATAAACTACATTATTATAATTACTAGTACAAAGCTGAACGCGATAGGAGAGTATTATTATATCCTTAATGGTTCCAATATGTGTGAATACTATAGTCTGCATGGTTTAGCTACGGGACTTTCATTCTCTTCTGCAAAAAAATTAACAATCATGGACGGCTAACTTAATCTCCTCAATTTACTATTGGCCGGCCTTCTCGTGTTTCATGTCCGCTTATATACAGTCAGTCACAATATGAGCTATGATGACTCCTTAGAGTACGTCAGTCCCAATTGACACGTAGACTCAATTAAACAGCTAACCTGAACTCCCATTAACCCTGTCAATAGCAAGCACGCTATGATCCCGCAGCGTCACTACAACGGGGTCGGGAAGCTGTCGGGCCGCATGGTCTCTGGTATTATAGTGATCGCTACGGCGCGGTATCAGAGTCGAGAAGTGGAGCTTGGCGGCCACGCTCGCCATGTATGCAGGCTTAGTTTGTGAAAAAGCAATACTGGCATGGTGCGCGTCACGTCTGTATTTGAATTAGTATTTAATTATATCAGTAACTTCAAACGATAACTTGTAATTTAATTGGTAATGTATATATAATGTAATCCTATGTTATTTTTCACTAAGCTAGGGGGGTTGGGGGGAATTCTGACATCCAAGCTGTGGGCTTGATAAAAGCCTTGTCGTGGATACGTTTTCATTCCTTTTTAATAGTTTACACTCATATATATTTGCATATATGGCCCTACCCCGATAGGCAGATAGAGTTCGTTATTAGTAATTACTAGTATAATTTAGTTGATTTTATTGCCACGAGGATGGGTTCCTCCGACTCTCTGCAGCCTTTAACTCTATCACGGATCAGAAAAAACATTTACGATTGGATATAAATAGCTGCTGGTAACGCAAAAAAGAGCTGCCGCGTAGCTAGCTGCCCACGTTGTGGCCCCTTTGGCCTACCAGAAACGTTGCCGTCCCGTTGCATGTTCTTTGCGTTCAACGGGGTGTTCGATTTTTCAAACTGGGTTCATGGGTGGGGGGCGGGTGGGGGGGGGGGGCTGGCAGTCCTTCTTAGTAAAGATTACCATAAAATTATAAATCTGTTTAGACTATTATAATAAAGGTTATGATTTGGGGAACCCGATTATCTTTACACATTTGAAACCAGCCCGATACCATATTTTGAGTGGAAACCCGGTCTCGTTTTCTACTTAAAATAAACATGGCATCGCCATGGATTCAATTCGTCCTAAAAAAAGCGTCCGGTTCCCCCAATTACACCTTAAGTGTTTCAATGAAGATGGTACAAACGCAAATTTGCCTTAACCCTCGGTTTTTAGGCGACTAACTTGTACAAACGACATATATACAAGCATTTCCAAACAATCCTGCCTCCACGCATGGGAACAGTTTTTTATTTTGGGCTAGACTTCAACAGTGAAGAAACCAAAGCAAACAAGTAAGTATTAAAAACGATACCTGGGAAACCAACTTGAAAATAAAGCAACCGCCAACCAACCAACCAACCAAACAATTCCTTTTGTTCTTTGTGTTGAAAACAAGTTAATGTAGAAGAACAGGCAAGAAATTTTTTTTCTGAGATTTAGCCCGGAAAAACAAACATTACCTCATACATACCTAAATACATACCTAACATACACACATACCTACCTACATACCTACAAACCTAACATGCTTACAAGAGCTACATTGTGGGAGTTCTACTGAAAAATCTCTTCCCCCAAAAAAGGACACTTTTTTTAACCAATTTGTCAGAAAATACATCTTTTCAAAACTATACTAAGGAAGGATTTCAAAAACCTATTATAGTTTAGAGATTTTCTCTTAAAAAGACACTTTTTTCGACATTTTTTTAAAGATTTTTTTCAATTTTTTCAGTTTTTTACAGTTTTTTAAGAGTTTTTCTCACTTTGCTTAGCCAAGAGGATTGCGCCAGCATGCCTATTAAGTTACTAAACTAGAAAAATCGTCTTTTCTACTCTTTTACGGAATAAACCTAATACTTAGATTACAGTTTATTCCGTTGTAGGACAAATGTAACATAGTAACTCTAGTAAAAATACTCCCACAATGAAGAAAAAAATACACCCACAATGTAAAAATACTCCCACATGTCTCTTTATAACAGAAACTAATCCACATGTATCTGAGTAATAATACATACATTCCTCATACAACACACAGGCATACCTACATAGGCCTACACACACATAAACGTTTCCTATGCAAGCACTAAAACACAACCATATTTTCATGCAAGACACTTCAGTTTCGTAAGACGTGTATTTTGAAGCCAGTTTGAGACATGACCAGAAGGAGGACATATATGTGTTCAAAATTGTGTTTTCCCTTTTTTTTTTTTTTGTTTGGTTTGACTTGTTGAAGACATGTCAATTGCCCAAGATAGTGTATATGGTAACAAGAACCATTTAGTGAAGTTGCAATAACGCAGTCGCCAGTTGTATCAATTTTAGACATCAGCGTTTTTACAGTGTTAACAGCAATCAATTTTTATTAAATACCAGTAAAAACAAATTAGCACCGTGATATCAGCTCTGTTCTACAGATAGATAAAATTCATGAAACAATACGCATTCCTACGTATTACACAGTTGGCCTTTCGCTGGTCTGACAGGACGAATTGATGGATAATAGTCATACAAATATTCATTTTAAGCAAGAGTGTGATAGAGCACCACCCCACGTCACGTTTTGTAAACTTTAAACACTTCTATACGTCAGTTGTTCAAGTCAGTTAAACATTGTCAGATACTAGTATTCCAAATCAAATTTCTCTTCTAAAAAGAGAGTCGCTATAAAAGAAAACACATTTTATAAAATATTTTTTAACTGAGAAAATGTGAACACATTGAACTGAGCTTTTATAGGCTACTTAAAACAAATGTTTTTTTAAAAATCACTTAAGTGTCCTTGGTCCAGTTACACCAATGTTTTTGGAAACGATTTGATAAAGTTGAACAGTAAATTAGCAATGGCAATCTTAAAGATAACATATTGTCCAAGTAAAAATACATATTTTATCGCTTCTATCGCTTTATTGTGTGAGGCCGCTCAATGCTAATGTATTTTTAAATAATTTCTTAATAAAGATGGGTTCACACGATTTTGTTCAGTTACCATTAAATTTTGGGTACAAATTAACGATTTCCAAAAGATTGAACCAGAGTAATTGAAATAAAGCCAATGTCGATGTTTTAATGGACGCCCATTGAAGCCAACGTGAGAAAACACACATGTTTAACATCCCTCCCGATTTTTAAACCGCTTAATTTTCTTTTTAATTTTTGTAATAATTCAGTTATAAGGAAGGCATTTAAAATGCTTCTAACAGTTTGCTAATGGAAAGAAGACTTTTTTAAACTCACGTGTTTTTATGTATTGGTATTTTGATTTTGGTCTCCGCCTGACATCAACAAAAGTAGACAACAAAAAAGGTCTCCCTTTTTCAGCAGTACATGCCTACCACTATTTATGTTCAATTATTCAAATATGTACAGATAAAATAAATGCCCCTCCTCATCCCTCTTTTCCAAAACCCGAACGCTGACATATTTTTACTTGGCCTCATCGTATAGCGACAGGAAATTGTATCAATATGGAACACCCTGTTTCCATAAACTGGAACTTTCATTTCTCATCTTTATCTGCAACCTGTATATCTGCAAACAAAATGGCTTAAATTCGATATGCACACAGAGCGAACTTGATAAATAAGCTGCTACAAAGAAGAAAACTATCTGATTCGGCAATTTTACTCAAAATCCCTATCAGTGTGTAACATGTGGGACTGTCTAAACGCGCGTACACAACCCCCGAAACCCCCCCCTCTTCCCTCCCTACCCCTCCCCCCCCTTTACCCCCCCCCCCACCTCCCCGACCTTCACGTAAGGCACTACCCCCACCACCAGACAATAATGATGTTGTTTGGAGGAGGATGTGGTTCATGCTCAAGGCTTACGGGAACGAAAAAAAGGAACTTCGGTCTGTAAATGTTCATGTCGAATGCTCAGTCGGGAAAAATATTTATTTGAACGCTGTCTAAAATGAAACCCAAGGGGGAAA
This sequence comes from Ophioderma brevispina, assembly GCA_023653785.1. Taxonomy (NCBI): domain Eukaryota; kingdom Metazoa; phylum Echinodermata; class Ophiuroidea; order Amphilepidida; family Ophiodermatidae; genus Ophioderma; species Ophioderma brevispina. The sequence goes on from JAMKCH010000726.1 coordinate 32,824, forward strand.
TTGCCAAACTGCTAAAGATGCTTTTCAGAGGCATGACCTCTCTGTAAAATGTTCTCAAAACAAAACATTAGTTGAAGTCTGAACACTAGAATTTGAACGCACATTCACGGGGAGTGGGTCCATCTTACTGAACAGGTCTTCCCACACGCATCACTTTTCCAAATAACTAAGACACAGAAAACCGCTATATCTCTCATTACTAAAAAGTGAGATCTGCCTGTCGTCCAGCCTAGCATTTCGGTATGCTTTGACACATGGGCTGATATTTGTATGAAGGTAGGAGGACAGTTTGACGTCTGTTATCAGGGTTTCAGCAGTGATGCAAAAGGTCCTAGGTCATCTAGAGGTCAATGTGCCCTAGGAATTGCACTATGACCACAAATTTGGTAAAGAACAAATATGACGTCAAAGGTCACACACGGGGCCGAAATTATATTTTGATTTGAAAACTTGGACATGACGTGCTAACCTGGTCGTGGATAAAATTTACAAAATGGTGACCACTAGTTATTTCCAAGTTGTAACAATTAGGCCTATAGCAAAAAAATGATAATTATTTCTTCCAGATTGTCAAAAATCCGCACACATCACGATAAAAAGCTTGGGAAAATAATAACAATAACACCACGACCAAAGCAGCAGTTAGTTAAGCGCACCATAATGATGAATGATATGATACGACGATTAGAATCATTTTTTAAACTTGGTCAAATCAAGTCATGATTAAGAATAAAAATCGCGCATTGAGGTCTGTAGTAAGGTTCTAATGAATCACTTTGGACGAATTTAATAGGCCCTGTCAAACCTGTTAAATTCCGTTTGCAACGAATTTTGCAAATGGACCCAGACTTGCAAACTTAGGCCTATTCAATCTTCCTCCATAAGATTCTTAGGCCATACAACAAGATAGAGTCGACTTCGAGGCAATTGATTTCTGAAAAGAAGAATCTTACGAAATTGGCGCTATGGGAAATAGTAGGGTAAAGTGTGGGTAATCTGGACCCCTTAAGCGAGATCGTAATTTCCAAGAATTGTATTTATCTTTAATGACTTTTCATTATCAAATTGGAAGCTCTGGTTCAGGGGTAGGTACAGACCAAAATATATTCATCATCTCTAACCAAAAAAAAGATATAGGTTCAAATTTTTTTGCAAAGGGCCTATTACCCAATGACGTCGGCCAATATGACCACCCTGTATTGCTAGGGCGGGGTAATATGGACCTCATTGGGCAATATTGCCCGTCCCATAAATGTTCTACTGGGAATATAGGGTGTCCATATTACCCCCAGATCACACATACATAAGGATCCAGCCGTTTCTTATTAGAGGTAAGCTAGGAATCTGATTATATACTGATCCATTGGGGCAATGCAGTACTTTATGTTGCCATTGATAAAACAACCTCCAGACCGATGCTCACGATAAAATGGGGGTGGATGTTTTAAGCAGCATGAATAAATAAGCAAAGTGTTGGAAATTTTTAATTTAAAATATTTATTATACTTAAGGACACTACCTCCGTTAATACGAATTTAGATTTTCAAATGAGTTCTTTCAAGTAGCAATAGGAGGAACACTCCTACAGACCCAGTTAAAAGTTAAAAGGGGGGTCCATAATGCCCCGGGGGTCCATATTACCGCTTTACCCTTAGATTACATATTCTTGTATAGGGCTTTGATATATGATTTTAAAATCTGCGGTGCAAATTTAGGTAAAACAGGAAAAAAACAGCACCTACGAACGTTTTTTCCAGATCCTACACTTGCGACATGGCCCTTCACCATGGCATTGTTCCAAATGCGACAAAAAAAAAGAAGAAAACGCAAAGTGCTACATCTGCAGAGCGTTAGATGCCAATCTAACGTTAACTTGCTGTCTAACGTTAGATTCCTGTCCGACCAACCGTTAGATGTTATCCGAGGGCGTTAGATCAACTTAACGCTATCCAGATTGACGTTAGTCATATCTACAGCGTTAGATTTCACCAAGTCGCGTTAACCCTACTGTCTCGGGGGCGTTAGAAGAAAATTAGCTTATTTCCAGTCGTGTGGGATGGCCGAAACGCAAAAAAACCGTACAAACACACGCCCCAGCTATGAATTGCAGTTTCTAATCTGGCCGGGAATGTTTAATCAAATTCCCAACACACAAAGTACTCTTGAACCAAGGCTATAAAAATAATTGTTTTCGTGTTTGTATTGAGCGCTGCAAAAGGTAGGACATGCTTTGATCAAGATGGCATGCATTGTACGCATGTGCCGAAATACCAAGACACAAATAAGTCTGTCGAAACAAAATCATGTAAATTTACCCGGGTACGTGCCGACTTTCCCTCCTCTCGGAAAACTCCCAAAGTACCAGGGCATGATACGGAAGGCAGAGAAAGGAAGTGAAAAAGAAGGTGCTTTGGTGTGCTTTGACTAGAGCCTTTGCCAGCATGCAGGTAAGAACAGCTTTTTCGTTTCTCCTCTACATAAACAATGAATTATTCCGCGACCGACTCAGCCTAGTGCCTACATGATGAGATTGGTGATTGTACGTACTGTGCGCCAAGACTGTGACTGTGGCACTATCCCATAGGTATAGTACCCCACACACTCACTGCCATAGTAAGAAAGTCGATCGGGAAGTCGATATCAATGAATTCCCATGGGCAAAATTTCATCTCATTTTCCAGCATGATAAAAGCTTTATCGCAGAAACTCAATCTTGCAGATAGCATATCTTCGCCTGCTATCCTGGAGATTGAGTGGGTACCGCACAGTTTTCGTAGGCGGTGTGGCGTTCAACATTTTTAGACTCCTGTTTGTCCCCTGTTTGTGCTCAAATGGTCCGCAGTTTTACCGTAAGCATACCTGTAGATAGTTGTTGACTATATACTTGTTGTTGTGCATCTTCTTTGGCATTCTCGATCCCGGTTTTTTGTTGGCAAAATGGCATACTTCTCTTGAGAATGTCCGGGTCGCTGGTTTTGTGTGATTTATAAAATGGCGTGTATTACCATTGGTATTATACATAATCCTCTTGGCCTTTGTTGTTTTTCCATACCATCATGCAATATGATGGACTGTTTTATATTTATTCGCACAGGGGAAAGATTCTTAAAACAACGAGCGACAAGGCACCAAGACTAGACAGACCACATGTGTACGAGCCGGGGGATGAGAGGAGATAGGGCAGAATACGTGCATGTGATCGTTTGGCAATTTGGTTACACGCAAGACCTCGTACGCTAACCAAACACAAATTACTATTGTTGAAAGGGTTCAATAACAGCATCAAAAACAAAACGGAACCAAAAATAACGAAGGTGTGCTCAACCCTTTTAGCACAAATGACATGGTCCCAATTGTTATCTCATCAATCGAAGAAGGGGTCAACAGAAGGAAGGGAAGAGAGATGTCAACTCAAGTGTTTAAATTGAAGTTCTATATATCTGAAATGAAACCCAAGTTTTGATGGATTAAAATACTGAGGAATGAAATATGATGGGCTAACACGCTTATAAAGAAAAGTGGACCATTTCGACGGGATTATTGGAGCAGCAAAACAGAATGACACACCGCAAATGTGTGATACCAAATCTATGAAATATAGATTCTATATAGAAAACACAAATGCCAGATGCGATTGAAGTGTTGCCACTGTTGGATTGCTGCCTTGATCACCAAAAAAGAATGCTACAATTTTTCAATGGAATTAACCAGATATGAAAGAATTAATGTCAAGAAGCCAATACGTAAGTTGTACAATGGTAGTAGTACAAATAAGCACATTATGTTGCGTTTAGACGGGAAAATCAGTCAGGAGCGTTTTAGGTACTGTTATGCAAATATGTTTTGATGTGGCCATGTGCTCGTGCGCCCATTCTACACTTATAGCCCTTCGAACCGTAAATGGGATCCATTTACGGTAGATATTTCGAACAAGATAAAAGTCTGCAAAAATTAATGCAATACCATGTATATTAAACATGTCCATCTCAGGTAGTTCGTAGTATTTTGGAGTATTGGTACTGTTTAACTTTAAGGTGCGTGTTCCGATCTGGTGGTTTGGGACCCCTGAGTTACCAGGAAGAGTATCGATTTGATATGAAAGGCCGTATTTTCTCATTGTAGTCTTGAAATTTGAGCTCTCAAATCCATTTCATTCCCAAGATATTTAAACACAAAAAAACCGCCGTGTTAGTGGTAAACCATCAATATTAAACACGATTGAAGAGGGCGTTGCAATACGCATATTGTTTTTACCATCGAAAACCGACAAGTTGTTTTCCCATGGTACTGATGGGGCGTATGTGTGCGTGCCAGGCTCTCATATCAATAGAGAACACAATAGCATAAATGGAACAAGCACCTTTAAAGCAGGACTGCCTTTTAAAAGAGGCAGGGGTGTGACAAAGAAGAACTCTCCTGGGACTTTTAAGGGAGCAAATAGATGAGCAGCTAAAAAAACAAAAACAAAAAAAATGTCAAGCATTCAAGGACCTAAAGAAAATATTTAAATCTGAGACATGTCTGTGCCCTTGTGGGACTAAATTATCATGCCAAAGCCATTTTAAAGTAAGATCCTAAATATGTCAAACTAACAGGTACCGGACAGACTATGGATCGGACTCTAAGGAGAGCTTCAAAGCACTCTCCTGTAGTATTTAAGAGAGTGATTAAGGAGAGCATTGCTCTGTACACATTAAAAGCAGTCCCTGATTCAAAGGCACTGTTGGGACTAGCTACATGCATTGATGATCAGGTGTCTGGGCAATAACAGCAGGAAGTGATATTTAAGAAGTTCATGGGTTAGCTAGAAGATTTGTGATGTACTGTCATGACAGGCTGTGCACTTGTGTATATAGTCCATACATGTCGTGGTTGGTGTAGTCCATGTCGTGACTAGCCCTCATGCCTCAGTGCCATAATTCTCTGTTCATTTACAGTTCAATGTGCCGGACTGTCCATGGCAACTCTGCATTCCTCTAACATTTCGCCTTTATTTTGCATGCATAAATTGTGAGGTTATGGCACACATTTATAGGGGGGGAGACAAAAAGGAGCTAACACACGCGCATTGGACCAGTCTTTGTGCGCATGTTAAAAAGCCACTGTTTTCGGGGCGGATCCAGGATTTGAAAACGTCACAAATAGCGGGGGGCTGAAAGACTAAACTTGTCCAAAAAGGGGTCCAAATGGGGCTGATTTTGCAAGATTTTGCAGAATTAACCGGGGGGTGCTCGCGCCCCCTCCCTGGATCCGCGCTGTTTAAGCCAGTCATGGCCAGTGCGTGCAGCTTTCTGGTGTAAACAATAACATCATATTTAGAAAATTAAAAAACTTCTACCACGTAAATTCCCGAAGGGGTCAAATTTGTACTTTTCCATCGACGTGTGGTTTGAAAGTAACAACATACCTGTCCTTTTTGTGTAGGCTATATAGCTGAAAAATAAAGTTGGTTACCCCATTTTTAATTCCGATTCTTGATCAGTCATAGGTGGGGGGGGGGGTGGTTTATTATACATAATGGAAATTCTGAAAATCTATCGGGCGGAGTTCACTATAATAGTCGCTGGAATTTATTCTCGGACATAATCAAATATACGTGTTAAAATGGCAGGGTAGATGCGCACATAGCAAACGCGATGTGTAATTGGTCAAAGGCATGACGCTAAAGCACTGCGTATAAATATAGCGCGGACAAGCTCTTATAGGGGCATATGATGGGGTGTGTGTGGCGGACTGTCCGAGAAATAAGAAATCCACCAACTATATAAAAACCCTTTAAATGCAATTGGTCACAGAAAACGGTGAGCGATATTCAAATCATAACCACTGGTGTGCGCATTGTGCCAGTATAAAAAGGTGGTGATAAAATACACATGCAAAAAACAAAGTTCTGTCTGAATGCGTTCACGTCCAATGACTCGAGGAAGGCAAGACACTGGCGCGATATATTGTCCCATAGGCTGTGACTGTCAACAAGGCAGGCTGTACTTGTGCGGAATACCATCGAGCACAGTTAACACAACTTCATGTACATATACCGCCATAGCCACAAAACCCTGTACCACAAAATGATTGTAGTTTTTGTGGTAATGCTAAGTAGTTGGTAAATCCCGGATAAGCAACAACTATACCAAATTAGAGTAACTCTTCCATATAGGGTGTTCCGTAAATTAGGGGGCCAACTTGTGACACCCCCCATTTTGAGAGAAAACAAGGACAACAAAAAATTAAGGAGGATCTCAATAAGTCTTGAATAAATATTTGGATAATACCATTCATCATTAAATAACAATCAAATTAGTGAAAGTACTTTAAAAAACTTAAAAATATTGCAATAAAACTGCATATGCGAGTTCCCACGTGTAAAGGGGACACCAAACCAATTTCTGATTTTTTTAAAGATAATTTCAATACTATGTGATATGTGATCAGTTTTATTAAGTTTGTACATTTTGGTTATTTGAGGGGGAACAATAAGATTAATAGGACAAATGGTCATGCCTGCTATAAACAATGTTTTTCGGCAACAAGTGTAGCGGGGACACCATTTGGTGACCCATTTACACGGGGAACCACAGATCACCACAGCATATTCAAAATTTAAAAAAGGTTAGATACAACTTGTCTTAAAAAAACTTTGCATGATATAGCAGATTAGTATGAAGCAATTGCAAGAAACTTTAGCATGTCAACTTACATTCAGTTTCTCAGAACAACATTGGTTCCCTAGTAAATGTGAAAAGAGGGAGGGACACCAAATTTGGGTTTGTTTACCGTTCCACGGGAAACAGTGACTGGCATTGATGATAACATGATAGGCTAATTACCCAAAACAGTCCGGGATTTATTATGTTATGAAAGGCTTTATTGGTTTGCTTTATAATAAATCAGAATAAAAATACCATAGCTCAATGGTAGGTTTTGTTGCACATTAAAACCAAGAAACAAAATGTTTAGGCTTTTTTATTATTGTCACCAGGCTTGGCGTCCCATTTACACGGGAAATGACACCTGTTTAATTTTACATAACATTAAATGTTAATGCGTCAATGTTTCATTATATATAATCTGAAA
>JAMKCH010000727.1:0-102463 GCA_023653785.1 Ophioderma brevispina
AGTGTATCAAATCATGATTTACCCCCCACTGTGCAGCTATTATTTTATCAAGCTGGCTGTGCACTCGTGTGCTGAGAGGTCCTACTCACCGCCGTTGTGTCTGCTCACTGAGGTTTGTTTAAAGCTAAGTCGTGGGAATTTTGTGATAAAGTTTATGTTTGAATTTTAACACCATGTGGATTGAAGCTCTGTTTTTTACTTTAAATAATGCAAAGGCACTGCCGTGTCACTTTCAATCGATTGCGGTCGTCCCCGCCTTTTTATTCCCATAGGCTACTGGTGTATTAAGTATAGGTCCGTATGGACATGTGTGTAGGTCGGTATTTATAGATATGTAGGGCGTATGGATGTAAAGTGCGTATGGGTGAAGAATTTTAGTTAAGATTAATATAAACCTTGAATGAGGACGTCATGATGACGTTCATTAGAGGACTTTTGAATTTTAGATATAGTGATTTTGGGTATATGCTAGACTTCCCTATACAAAATCCCATAGAGAATAAATAGTGTTATATAAAAGATTTTTTATCTTCTTTTTTATGTTCCTTTTTTTTAAAATATTATTTTGTATTTATTTTTAATTTTTAATTTTTTACTTTGGTGGTATTTGCTTATTTTAATTTATTTTTTTTCTCATTGATTTTTATTTTAATTTTTATTTACTATTATATCCTGTTCATTATTTTGCTTCATATTTTTTATTACCCCATTTTTTTTCAAAAAATTTTTTTATTATAATCTACTAATAAATTTTATATAAATAATTAATATAAATATAAATACTTTAATAATGTTGACGATTTAAATTATCAAATGAGCAGAAACATGATTTGTATGAACGAAATATGATCCGAAGCATTTTACATATACTGATTACGTATGAGGAAACACACGTGGAGTCTTCTTTTCAGCCCTAAATGGCTGCAAGGACTACGTGTACGCATGCTCATTTCCGTCCGTCTGTATAATGTTTATGGAATTTTTCCATGTATTTTGGAGGATCTTCAGCCCGCAGGAAAACCTCCCGTTTCAGAAGTATTGCGTAAAATAAGCAAAAGTAATAGAAATATCTACCGTGTAACAACAACAGGATTCTTGCGGTCAATGATGGCAGCGCTTTGAATACATAATTGTATTCCACATAGAAAATATAAATGGATAGCAAGGGCGGTGACGGTCATTAATGTTTTCGTTACTGAGTTTGGGATTTAAAGGTGCGAAATATACGTTAGACCAATGGCACATCTCCGCTAAAATCGACTCACTTGGCCATATCAATTACATTTAAATCTACCAAACAGACCTCTACACCTTTTGGCATATAGCTATGAAAACGCTATTTGGAGCAATTTTCTCATCAACAAAGGGATTTTAAAGAAATTTTGAGGAAAAAAGCACTTGAAATTTGAATATTTGAGGGATTTTATTTCAAATTTGCCGTGCCATCATAGCTTCAGCAGATCACAAGTAGTTGTTTTGCACGGGAAGAGTAATAGTAGCGGTTAGTGGATGTGTTTTTTACACGAGATGGACTAGTATTTAGCTCGTCACCCTGCCAGAGCCTGCTGCTTGAAAGCGGGGGTTAGTGCGATTATGTATTTTGACAGCAAGACTAGGCTAGCTAGGCATGCACTGATGATCTTGACGAACGTATTGTGTATTGTCGTGATTTTGTTAACATAGGGCTAATAGTTGAAAAGTAGTACCATATACCATGATTACATGGTTTCTGTTCAAAAATGTCCTAGTATGCTCACACATACTGGGGCATCTACACGGACGCGGATCAATGTGGCTTGCAGGACACGGTTTTGTTGTTTTTGTATTACATACATTAGGAGTACTGCACAAGCCACAGCACTGCAGTGTATACTATGTTTGGTCTTGAGTCATGAGGGTGACTCTGCATTCGCTTTAGCATTTTCGATTGTGCCGCCTTATTCATGTGCGTTGTGTGCAATGGAAGGTCAGAGATTGCGTTTCTAGGGTGCAAAACCTAACCGCACAGTGACGCCACCCTCAAAATTGAGCTCGAGATAGGGAACGCAGATAGGAACACGCTTCTAGCGCAGTTTCTATTGCGTCACACAGTGTCACGCTTAATAATGCACGATTCATTATTTCGTATGACGTGCACGCACTTTACTAGATTAGATTTGTTTTACACATGCGCAACAAAGCAGGCTGTAACGGATGGAAAATGGCATCGTGCGGACAGTCCAACGCACGGTTTCACAACATCTGGATCTTGGAACTTGGAAGTACCACATACATGATGCAGATCTGGTGCCCGTGTAGTATAGCCCAATGTAGTGTTTTCCGTCTTACATTTCATTGTGAACATGAATCTGGTTGCTGGCACATTCCACTCAGTGTATGAAGATTTTGAGCAATCGGTGTTGTAAGATTTACGAGTGATGCGGCCCACCAGCTGGGCAATTGACGCTAAACGTCGAAAGCGTCGAGAGTTTTAGGAAATTTACACACTATTTATGTTGGAAATGCAAATCGATTTACGTCCGTTCTTAAAAGTCGATTCAATTAGCATTTTCGACGTCGTCAATTTATAAAAACCGTCGACCTGTTTTCGACGGGCCAACGTCGTTTCGACGTTGCTCTAAACGGACTATGCACGCTGGGGCACGACGAGTGGAGTTTAGGACAGCCGGCCCCGTACTCGACTCAATTGGCAAGTCGAGTAACATCAGACTTGGATCATGCTCGGTGGACTCGGACTCGAGTCCCATGGACTCTCGAACATTCAGGGCCCCATGCCATGGACTTGGATTCGCGGCAGACTCAGGACCTGCTGGACTCTGACCAATGAACCCCAGGGACTCGGACATTCAACAAAACTACACACCACATCTCCCAATAACTGGCAATACTAGTAGTTTGAATGGTCCAGATACCAATGATTTGTTTACAGGCAGCAATCTTCTAAAAATTATAAATATGCTGACAAACTTATCTAATCAGATGATATGGAAAATAAATTAAATAGTCCAAATGCACCATCCTCCACTAATTGTTGAATGCTCAAAATCAGAACAGTCAAATATAAATTGGAACTTGCATAGATGCTGTAGGGGTATTGTTTACATACATCAATGCACGAGCAAGAATGAGCAGGGCGGTGGTTTACAAAACCGGCCAGAGACTTGCGGAAAAGCGTGTGAAGATCGTAATCGCGTGGAGTTTTTAATAGCTGATTTGAAGAGCCACGAGCTCTCTTTAGCAGCTTAACTGATAATGCGCATGCGCTAAACAAAATTGGTGTTGCCTTTGTCAAGAAGTGGTCCCGTTTGGACCGAATTGATGGGATTAAGGACCTTCATCCGCTGATGGGTAAGCTTAAAAATCTGTGTCTTTTAGAACTTTGGGCTTTTTATGTCAGTTTAGGAGGATCGTTGAGTTAGATCGGTAGCTGATGACTTTTTTCCCGATCCCGATTCAAAGCCTATTCGACGAAATCGGGGAAGTTTCCGATCTGCCGATCAAGATCAGCCATCACTGCAGGAATATAAAGATCTGCCGTTTGAAGGGGGGATGGGGTGGGGGTGGGAGGGTGAGTGAGTGTGGTGTTTGTAGGGTGATTTTTCGGAGCATTTATTCATTTTTTTCACTATCAACAAATTATTAAACTACGTCAAAGATTGCAATGATATTTTTGACTTTCTAATCTGTACCCAAAATGTCAATAAAATGCAAAGAGTAGTTTAGACACTAAGAGAGACTATAATGCAGTTTTAAGTAGTAAAATTAAATTCCCTTCTACTAGAAAACAGAAAATTGACACAAAAAATCATTACAATAGCTTATGCAGAAGCCGGATATACAATTTTGACGAACTGGATGGGGTGGTCAACAACCTTTTGCACAAATCGTTTTTTGGCCGGCACACCCTCAATTGATGACGATTTTTCCCACAAAAAGGTTGTCAAAATGCTCAGGAGCACAAGCTTTCATCTATGAAGTGGTCCTCTTCTGTGATTTTAGTGAAACATCACCATTCTCTAGCCCACCACTATTCACAACTTTTTAGTTGATCCGACCTGAAGTTGTGTGTTATGAGCAAATGCTTGTTTCCCACCGGTCCATACCACTGACTGTGCTATAATTCTGTCAGTTTATGGACAGAAAATACAAAATTCTAATTTCCTACGAGATATGACCGAAAATTGGCACACAAGTACAGCCTCCACGTACATGGATTACTATGTTAACGGTAGCTATGTTACCCCAAAATTAAAAAATATTTAATGTATTAAAGTGATGAATTATATACCAATTCAGAATAAGAGAGAAAGGCCAGACTAGTGAAAAAAATCTTTCAATATCACCTTCCTTATAGAGATATTGTCCTTCAAACCTGGCATGTGGTGTTTTCTGGGATCACTACAATCACGTCGCAACACGTACGGTTGCCTGTGCGCGACCAAACTGGCCACTTAAGATCACCATTATAGCCAAGTGGTCGTAACGCAAGTGCTCATACATGCGGTCGGCCATTTTTCACCGCACTGAATACTGGCCGGACACCAATTTTTGTTTTTTCATTGCTCTGCGACCACAAAAGCGAAAACGATTTCAGCTTCGAAATGACACTTTCTAGGGTGAAAAAAACTCCCCCAATCGATTAATGTATGTTTTAAAAGAGTCCCCTAATGCCTTACCCTGTTAGAGATGATGTAAAGTGCAAAAAATTGTAGATTTCAGCTTTCAGTGGGAAAATTACAAATTCCCGACTTCCCTTGCCGATTTCGATACTTGAAAAAAGTTCGCAACACACGATACAAACATTTGACGTCATATTTGACCTTTTAAACCCAGTACGAGATCATATAAACCCCATTACGCCATATGTTGTTAAGTAGTTTTTTACCCACAACTCTGCGCGTTCGCAGTACAAAGATGGAGCATCGTTTACCTGCACACATGAAAACAACGGAGGGTCTAGGAACTTACTCTAAACTCAACGTAAATCATCTTATTCAATGGGAATAAACAACAGAATTTTAGATTTTCAGATTATCTGTGATAGTGTGCATCAAATTTGACCGCAGGAAATAAAGAAATAGGTGAGAAAAATCGCAGCTAAAGTTTGGTGTATTTTGTGTGTCAAGACCATTGGAAATGTCAAGCTGCGAGTCGGCCCCAACAAAGCTAACGGTTCGATGATATAAAAAAATCAAACTTTTTGAGGTAAGTCGGCTGGGGGAAGAGGATGTGGTGGTTTGGTGGATCACGAAATGCCCCCTTTAACTGTTTTGCATGGGTGTGGGCTTTATGAAACATGTGAAAACATCCTGGGCCTTGGTCATGCCGGTGTGGGTTTGTAGGAATTCGGCAGGCTTGAGCCTAAGGCCGAACGGGTGTCAAAACTTAACCCTGAAGATCTTGATTTATAATGCCAGTGAACCTGCTCGATCCAGGATTTAGTGAAATTCACAAAACAAAGCATGAAACGTTTCCATTTACCTGCTTCTGCAGAAGGGTATTACATATCGGATGGAAATCTTTGCCCACAAGACCTCAATACATTCGAAACGGCAGCCATGGTTGTTGGATATTATTAATAGCCGATACTTCTGGGACTGCCTTGATTTTACTTATCGAAAATATTAAAATGGGCTAACGTACTATGGTCAGAAAATTACTAATACGATTTTCTGTACTCAAAGAAACACCGTGTATAGTGGCGGAGAAACCGATATAGCAGGGGTTCTATAATATTTGTAAAAATGTTATCACCGTTTCACGTATCCATTATAAGTCCCACCGGCCCAAAATAGTTGGAGGCTCTATATGCGTGTTGACACAGATTATTGATTACTCCCAAGGGGGTATGAACACGCATCAAAACCAGTCGTCCGTGCTGGGCGCTGACATTTTGAATATTGCACGGAATAATAATTATCAGTTTGGGTGCTGTATACACACAATGTCAATTCGATAACAAAAACAATCCGCCCAAATATCAGTTGTTGGAGTTGGGGCTATTGGGTCCGTAAATTTTGTTATACCCATGGCCACACAAGAATGAAAATGACACATCAGTCGTGCTGGATTTAAATAAACCGCCCAATGAATACATCTTTCACCTAAGCGCGCATTGCATTATGAGAAAAAAGATTATCTGAGCACAATGACCAGGTACACTATTTGACCACTGGCCACCTATAACACATTACATTAATTGTATCACACCGATTAGTGTATATGCAAAGAGGCACCCACAGTATGTGAAGAAGCGGAGGCAGCATTGCTTCTATTGTTGGTGGTAATCTAGGTTTTCTTTGTGGTTTGCAAAACATGCGAGACGGTGAATTCTAAGATACGTAACGTTTTGCGATCTCGATTCTATGATAGACCTCTTTGGATATCCACAATCTAAAACTGAGATGAATAAATTATTAAGTGCAACGAGGAGATTTTGAGGCACCCAAAATACTTCAGTGTGGTATAGTAATTTCATAATTAGACACACAATAGATTCTTACTGTATTTGGCTACAGCAATGTTTCCAAAGAGAGAAAAAAGATGATTTGATTTCATTATTTTTCAATATTAACAACAGAAATTGCACAATTTTGTACCAAAGAATTTATTCTCAGCTTAATTCGAAGGTGGGGATATAATTTGTAACCTAGGCTTTACCATCGGAGGCAAAAAATCAGACTTGCGATTTTTAGGAGGGAAACCTGGTAGGTTTAAATGTCTCCGAGGTGCACCTTTAATCCCAACTCATAATAACCCAAGCTGCGTTCCTAGTCCATTAATTTTATGATTTGTCATTGCAACAGAAATGTAATTTCATACTTAGAAATTGTCGACCAAAGGGGTATGGGTTGTAGGACATAAGGCTTTGCACTTCCAAACCCAGGGCATTCGGTTGACAAAGGACGGAAAAAAATAGGGGTCTCTTGGGTGAGAAGAGACAAGCCAAGTTACCCCAAAATAGGGGTTTCGGTAACAATGCAAAGGTTTCAAAAAATAGGGTATTTGGTGAGGTTTTTTTGCCAAATTTTCTAAACAATAGAGGTCTTTAAGTGGGTAAATATTTCCAAATTTTCTCTCCAAAAATAGGGGGTGGTTCTTTGGGTGACAGTGGAAAATTTTCAAAATATATGGGTTTTTGGGTTAAATTTTAAAAAAAATATGGGGTTTTGGGTGAAATTTTTCAAAATATGGGGGTCTTTGGGTGCAACGATGCTGAGAATAGGGGGTCCTAACATCCTTACATACGTATCACTCCCAAGATGGAGTGCCCGCCCCCGGGTCGAAAACTAACAACATACACATTCAAAGTTACCAAAATCAAGGGGTGTGAAGATTTGTAAAGGGCGTCTACCGCAGGTTTCTTTATCAAACAAACAAAAGAAATGAAATCTTGCACTTGCAAGCCTTAATAAAATCAAAATTTTCATATTTTAAAGGCAGAGAATAAACCTACCAACAAACTTCTTGGGATCTAAATTGCTACAACCACAGTATGAAAAATAGGACTATTAGCAAAACTCCACTAACTCCACAAACACCAAATTTCCCAACTGCCCGGGTGCTGATGTGTAATGCCGCAGCAGAGATGAATTTTGAACTTGAAAGAAAAAGCTAATGGTTAATCTGCGCATTCGCCGGTTGAAAACATTAGATAAAATACCATCTTAAAACTGTTGGTTCAACTGTAAATCCATAAAAGGCCTATATCGTAATTTTAAATGAAACTAGAAGCTATCCCAACCATAAAATTGTGAGGTCTTTTCTAAATCAATTAAAGGGCCATGGCCCGATCGCTATAGCTAGGTCCCCAGGGACCCAGCTTTTACCGGAAAGTGGTCAAAATTTTGGTATCCGAGAAGAAAGCTACTATTTTCTCATTTACCCCTGTGAAATCTTAGGGCTAAAGGATGTATTGGTTTGGATGTTATGAGCGAAAATAAGCCACCTTTGGTCGACCAATATTAATTTACACAGTACTCTATGCCAAGATTACAAAATCACGTTTTTCAGTATCACTTCAAAACGGGTTGAAATATCAGCGCGAAAACTACAGATGGTGTTTTCTTCAATCTTCTTCGGGTGAAGACCATTTACGAGATGAAAAATTTATAGACTTAAATCTGGCCATCCCCCTTTAACCTTCACCGTGTTAGAAATAATATTTTAAAAACCAAAATTTTTCTTTTTAAGATTTAATTATTTGCAGCACCAAACGCACACTGGTATAATATAGTGACACAATAATCATTACGAATGTCACGGCACTTTAGTTGACACAACTTTAAGTCATCAATTAGGAATCTGTCTGGTTGTGTTCTTTTGGGCATTTCTTTCCTGAATTAACAGCGTCTTTTTTCCACTTAACCTCTGTAAATATTAAGACTTCATATTGAACAAACATGTCTTGGTAGATAATGGCTTTTTAATCGTTGAAATAGCTAGGCAAAAAGGCTCAAGCGCTCGCTTCGCTGGGTACTAAACATCCTGGGAGTTGTGTTCATCCTGGCGTTTTTTCAGCAAAGTCCCGGAAGGATAAACTAGGATAGTACCGGTACCCAACATGACTTGTCATCAAAAACAAAACGGTCGAAGTGGTTTAGGTTATCGTGCTAGATGATTGAAAGACGTTTGAGGCCGTTAATTAGTAAACATGTTCGAAGGACGTCATTTTGTATTTGCTGCATCAATGCAGCAAAAAAAAATGAGTCGTCTGACCTGGCGTCTCGCCTTCATTATGATGCAGTTGCGTGTATGCAGTGTGAGTGTCAGTGACGTAGCCTGCACACTGCACGACATGACTGACAGTCAGATAAAGTGCTGCTGTGCAGGTAGCAGTTGATACTGCACTTGTCAACGTTGAACGGTACTGTAGAAGAAAGTCATAAATATTAAGTAATACAGGTGTAGATAACCATCAGCTGAACATGACTAGCATGCTTAGCCGTTAAATTGCCATTTCAGCAGATCCTAATTTTTGGCATACATGGTGGTAGCACGATTCATCTTGCCTATTCACAGTGGTGGCGACTTTGTTGGTCCTTATCATTTCACTTGGATTTTATTCGATAATGGCAAGCGGCCTATGTAAAAGCACAATGATAAAAAGCTAAGGCCAGAGGAATTATAATGCATGGACGAATCATGATAACACTGGTGGGATGCTTTTTATTTGTATTGTATATTAAATCAAACATTACCAGACTATATCTCATCCGAAATCATACTTTTTGCAGGTGACTGTGAGTTATCGCAATTACCCACCACTGCAGATTTTGGTAAACATCTGCCAAATGATTACGTTTACATACCTACATACATATTTATTCAGTTCTACAATATTAAAATACAGCAGACAGCAAGAGATATTAAAAATAAACAGTATACATACAAAAAATTGATCAATTGCACGATTACAGTCTTTAAAAACGGAATTTTGGGATATGAACTAAAGCATCAAAGAGATAAAAAGATGCACCAAAAGCCTCAAAAATAGTGAAGCCATTTGCTATATTACAAAATGGCCTGATACTGCCAAGTCACTGCCTGAAAAACTTGGCAAATGTTATTCAACAATCTAAAAAGTGTTACATTGGTTAAAAAGAAACATGATCCAAACACCCTATGTCCGGTCTAAGGTTCAACTGATAATCATATCGGATATCATATCGGTCCGATATTACCCATATCGGTAAAATATGGGATCGACAAAAAAAAGAGTCTTTCCCTACAGAATTTTGAGAGAAATCAAAACGTCAGCAGCAGTCCTCTTTTATTGCTGAAATTTATGTTTTGGTTTGTTTAATCCCTCTGAGAATTCGTATTTTTTTATTAAAAGCCTTTTAAAAAAAAAATATCCTAATTGCAACATACTCAATGTGAATGTTAATATTTGTTGAAATAACCCCCATCAGCTAAAAAAAAGAAGCCAAATAGCTTTTACCAAAAATCCAGTACCATATCTTTTTTTGTAGTTTTATAATTTTCCTTGGATCAACCTATAGTTACCCATTTCTTAACCATTGGAAATCGGAAGACAAAAAGTCATTCGGTTTGACCCCCCTAGTCGGGTCACAATTCTCGACACGTTCCACACTTCAATACTCGGTGTTTATATTTCTCATAATCTTACATGGGATTACCATATCGTAAGCTTGGTTACAAAGCAAGCCAAAATTCTGGGATGTTGCAAAGAAATCTCAGGAAATGCACAGTACAGACAAAGCAGACTGCTTTATTGTCCCCGGCGAACGAAGTTCGTGAGGGGACTATACTGTATAAACTGGGCTCTGTCCCGTATGTTGTAGGTCCGTGATAAATTTTAACCCTGGCACATTTGGCATACGAGGAGGAGAGGAAGAGTTTTTTCCTGGATTGAGCCTATAGCAGCCCAACTGTGTATATTGTAGGAGGGTAACCCCCTGCTAACCATGTAATTCATAGATCATGAACCCACCAGGGTCCTCCCCTTCAGGCCCTGGGTCTGTCAGTGGGTAGGGAAAAAGGTCAATATTGACAAACATGGTCACATTGTGGGTGGCCATATGGTTACATTTATCTGGAGTTCCATAGGGCTACGATTATGTACTTGGTGGATGTCCCAAAGTAAGCATTTAAACAGGGCATTCCATTCCAAAACACCAAGGTGTTGAACCCACCCTCTCATATTTGTCATATTGAAGTCAAGTTACATTTATAGTGCAACAGAGGGGTCCAAAGGAAGTCCGTTGAAGTTATGGTCTCTCAAAGTTTTACGACTCAACATAAGTGAAGCTTTTTCAGAGGAGCCAGAGGGTGAGGAACGAAAGAATTTCGTCGCATGTTGAGAAAACACCAGTATAGAACACGTACAATCGTATGCGATGTTTAACATCTCTTAGTCCATCTTAGTCATTCATATACCATGCACCACAACCCTTAACACAAACTTTAATTGAAACATCGACCTTACAGGGCAAAGCGGACCTTCAACATCATAGAGCGGACCTTTGTCATTTTTAGTAACAACGGCAATCGCACCCCCCCTGGCTACGGCCCTGCCTGAATAATGAAGTTCTGCACATTGAAACGTTTATTAGCATACACCTATCATCATTTGATATAGTGTTGTTTTGGTATTTTTATTTAGAGGCATAAAACTTTGAGTTCAAGTAACTTCGAAATAAATGGAATTTGAATTTTTCCTTTGGCCTCCTCTGTAGCACCATAAATTGTACTTTTGACAGCAATTTGAAACAAAATCTGAGAGTGTGGCCACCCTCGTCAGATTTCTTCATTTTGACCAATTACAGGGTCATTCCTTCATTTA
The DNA here is from genome assembly GCA_023653785.1 of Ophioderma brevispina. Classification (NCBI taxonomy): domain Eukaryota; kingdom Metazoa; phylum Echinodermata; class Ophiuroidea; order Amphilepidida; family Ophiodermatidae; genus Ophioderma; species Ophioderma brevispina. The sequence goes on from JAMKCH010000727.1 coordinate 11,309, forward strand.
CCAATTAAAGGGTCTATCCTATTCATTTACAATTAAAGGGTCATTCCTTCCATATACCAATTAAGGGTCATTCCTTCATTTACCAATTAAGGGTCATTCCTCATTACCAATTAAAGGGTCATTCTTCATTAACCAATTAAAGGGGTCATCCTCATTTATCAATTAAAGGGTCATATTCCTCATTTACCAATTAAAGGGGTCCTCCTTCATTTACCACTTAAGGGTCATTCCTTCATTAAAACCAATTAAAGGTCATTCCTTCAATTTACCAATTAAGGGTCTTCCTTCATTACCAATTAAAAAAGGGTCATTCATTTACATTAAAAGGGTCAATTCCTTTGCCATTAAAAGGGGGGGGTTTCTTCATTTACGAATTAAAGGTCATTCCATCATTATGAATTAAGGGTCATTCCATCATTATGAATTAAAGGGCATTCCAAATCATTACTATTAAAGGGGCCATGCCATTGTTTAGAAATCAAAGGCTTAATTATAAAGAATAAACCTGCGGTTAGGCACAGGCTTTTGGTCGCGTATGCCCGCGTTTAAAAAACAGACGGTACAAAATTTTTGACACTTCCAATTTTCAATAAATAAATTTTGCCCTTCATTTTTTCATTTGACTTCTTGACAATTTCGACCTCAAGGGTCTTTGACTCTGTGGGAAAAAACTGAGTGAAATTTAACTGGTGGGTTCCAAAAACCTTGGTGTTTTGGACTAATGGGATGACCACAGTCCAAATTGTTTTCAAACTTGTGTAAGTGATTTCAGTAGGGTCCTTTTCATTATGTCAATTTTTTTTTTTCATGCCATTATGTCCCTTTAAATGTTTTATTTTGGCTCATTGTCCTGTGATTAAATGCCATGTATAAATGAAGGTCAATACTAATTGTATATTTCCCATGCTGTCAAGCTTATTTGCATAATGGTCTGAAGTTGCAATTCACTCATTAGGAGATGGAAAACACACACCACATGGCCGGGGGTGGCCGCATCCTGTCTTGATCTGCATCAATGTTTTTTAGGACTATGCACAGTTACATTGGTGGTATTCATATATTCAAGCCCAGGCTTATATACTACAAAATCCTGTAATCCTTCTATTCCCCAGCCTACTGCGATGCCCCGACTTGGGACAAAGGCAACAGGCGGTGGTGGTTGAGTACGCCTTGGTTTCCGGGAACCCTCCCTCTCCAAGTTGCAGTAACTGTCATGGCATTGTACTTTGGATGTTGTCATTTTCCTTCTCTATCTTGGTTAGAAGCTCATGCATATGGTTTGTGAAGCTAGCTATCAGTTGATGCGAGGTGACGAGCAATACAACATGCCAAGTCAATGCCTATAATGGAAAACCATAAGATCAAATCTATCAATCTCCATAAATCTGCTGTCTTTAACAGATGTACAATTATTTTCAGTTTGTGGAAGTGAGTTCAGTAAGGGCGCCAAATTCATTTTTTGTCTGAGTATTTTTTCATGCCAATCCGTGTCCCTTTAACAAGCATAAAGTAGCACTTAATATTAAAGAGAGTGATCACCTGGCCATATCAATTATGGGAACCTCTCATAAATTACGCCCCTTAGGAAGATCATGCATGTATCAATTCCATTTGCTTTTCCATTTTTTTAATTTTTAAACCTAGGATGGACACTGAACTTGATGAGCAAAGTGCTGGAAGTTTTCTTAGTGATGTTCTAGTTACGGATGTGAAGAATACCGCCATTGGTCTTAGAACCTCACCATGGAACCAATGATCAAGAGGCTGGAGCTGAGGAGATAAACAAGTTGACCATCCAACCACACTTGTGTCTTGGTGCTGCCCGTCAATCAGCCAGGAGATGGTAGTACTGCAGGTACGCTAGGAAAAAAAACCTTATTGGATTGTCGCACTTAAAAGTTTATTCAGTATTCAAAAATGTTACCAAAACATCCTACATGTAGATCAACAGGAATGCATTCGTCACAGCATTCAAGACCAGTGGCAAGGTGTTTTGAGCATTTCTGTGGACAGGGCATTTTGAGTATTTTCAATGACCTTTGACCTATATCCTTTAGTAACCCATATAACATTGGTCATTTATTCAGGCATATATCCAGGTATATATAATCTATGTATTTGTTGGTCTGTCAATCAACCTGTTCAAAATGCTTCTAGTCTGTCATGCATTGATGACTTTTAAAAGCACAATGACTGTTGGTGGAGGGATTTAGAAAGTGTACAGGAAATTAAGATCAGCGGTCATCTAAGAGTGATTTTATGTCTTGGTGTAAACAAACATGCTACTTAGAATAACACAGAAATAACATTACATAGGCATATGTGATGTGATCAAGCAAAATGAGTCTAAAGTCGGTCAGATTCGATTTTTACTTTTTCATATAACTGTATGCACCATTTAAAAAGCTACATTTTGCTGAAACCCTCAATGAAATTGATCAATTAATTCCAAAGATATAATCAGTTGAAGAGTGGCCAAAACAATAGCAAACAAAAGACATTTTCTTCTTTGTTTGGCTATAACTCAAATTAAATATTTGCGACTTCCGACTCATTTTGCTTGATCACATCACATATTATGTATTGTTCAACACATATAGTCCCATCTCTTCCCTGCTAGAAGCAAATGCAAATCATGGATAAAAGCAGCAGCATTACATTATCACCACATAACTCGACATACCAGATCCCCTGTACACGGACTTTGAATTGGATTGTTTATCCTTCTTTTTAACTTTCCTTTCCTCTCCCCATATGAGATAGGATCTCAAAAGTGCTGTAAAGCAACTTCATATCATAAACAATTGCCAGGAATTATGCGAATGGTTTCAGTTTGCAAAACTTGAATGCCATGATGATTGATTAATTGATTTTTGTGCATCAGGTAACATTGATAATGTGACGATCAAAGGCGAGGGAGAGAGTCATGTGATCGGTACACTACAAGATGGAACTCCTGTGAGCATTGCAGGGGCTATCGGCGATAACATGGTGGCAGGTACCAGCTCACTGCCGACCATCCATTCTGTAGGTGAGTTATTGGCTAGGTGGTTTGTGTGAAAGTACTCTCGATTGCAGAAAATATGGCAATAAATTTTTCAAATTTAAAAAAAAATTATCTAAAAATGATTTTAAAAAAAGAGAGATAAAAAGTGTGAATCGGAATAGTACCATGTTGGCTACTAATCCTATCATGAGTCCTATCTAGGGATACAACTATAAGATTTGAGAGGAGTCCACCTTTTGAAATGCAGCCACAAAGTGGATCTCCATTACCATCTTTCCCATTTTTTTGGGGGGGAGGGGCAGTTACAAATCTGCTAGACTGTACAAAACTCGCTATACTCTGTCAGAATTCCTTTTCTCTGCATCAAAACTATGTCTGCATTCCTGCCAAACAGAACCATGAAAACGTGCAAGGGAAATACATAGATGTGCATTACATGCAGGAGCTTTACACACATGTATGTAGACACTTAAATTTCAGAAAGGAATTGTGATGGCAAGAATAAGAATGAAAGGGTACCTTTATTTTTAGGCATTTATTAAAATGCAATTTTGTGTGAAAAATCTTGGCTAAAATGAAAAAAAAATGTAAAAGGACGATAGTTGAATTTTGGTACTAGTCTTACACAGTCTGCATGACTGTAATTATGGCATAAACACAGAAAATGCCAACTTTTTGGCCATGTTCCAACAAAATGGACTTCATAATTTTCAGTAACAGCCCCAGATAAGACTAATAATGGAATTAAGATTCACTGCTATTCCCACCTTTTATAATTTTTTTAGTATTTGTTTATTTCAAAAATATAGTGCCATATTTTTTTTTATCCCCCTGGCTTGAAAAGCAGTAGGGGAATTTGCGATAGCACACATGTCCCTATGTATGTGTGTGTGTGCGTGTGTGTGTGTGCTCCGATTTCAACCAGACTTGGGGTTAAGGTTTAGTAGGGGTTCCCTAAGATGCAGTAGGGGGGTTCCTTCTTATGTGGATGATGTCAAAGGTCATGGACTAAGGTCAAAGGTCATCTGAGGTCATGTTCCATGTGCATGTATGTGTGTTCCAGTTTGGTTAGGTTTTCGTTTTTCAGGATTTCAAAAAGTTGAAGTCCAATTTAAACCAGACTTAAGATTAAGGTGCAATAGGGATTCATTCATATGTAGATGATGTCAAAGGTCATGGACCAAGGTCAAATGTCATCTAAGGTCATGTTCCATACTGCAATCTTGCCAGGGGATCACACAAGTTTACTTGCTGTATTTTTTGGAATTGGGAGCACACACACAAACATGATATAACTGGAATCCTGTGTAAGTAAAACATGCTGAAAAAATCATAGGGGCTTTTACCATATATAATCTGAAACTTACAACATGTCTCTTTTAAAGTCTTGTTATTCATGACAAAACCAGAATAAAACAAATAATATCAACAACACAGTTTTGATTTGGATTCTACTTTATATATTCTGTGAAAATTTTATGAAATTTAATTGTGGGCAAACATGTTTTTCCTAAAAGTCTGCATTTATACATATTTCTGTGAAGATTGGGTGATAAGAGGTGCTGTTTCATGCAAGTAATGACTTTTGAAGGCCTATATGCAAACATGAAACTTCTCCTCTTTTCAGCTGAATTCCTCTTTTTTGTTGCCCAAATTTATGCATTTTCTTTTATATTCAGCCCTTTTGTAGCTGTTTTACCCAAATTTCACACTGTTTTTCAGCTTCTTTGAGCATTTCCTCTTTTTTCACTATGAGGCAGTTTCAGGTCTGTATATGCCATGGATTTTTTCTGCATATACATGGGGGGGATAGCTTTTTCATTCCCTATTCTTACATCAGTTGTCAAATTGTGTGACCACTGCTTAAAATTCTTCTAAAAATAAAAGAGACGGGGTCAAACAGCTGTAAATATTATGGGGCAAATTGTAGTGAAGATGTTCTAGTTAATAATCAGTTGTGATTTCTTGCAGATTCTGTAGGTAATGTACAGTTGACAAGTGCAACCATTGAGCAACAGTTAGCAGCAGCTAAAGCTGTGGCTGAGATCCATGCGTCGCTAGCAGGTGGTGAGCAAATAGAAACATCTACTCAGCAAGATTTGTCCTTCATGGTGGAAGCCAATTCTAAAGTAAGCCCATTCTCTTTCTGTGATATTATAGTAGATTTCAAATTCAGTGAGACTTCTTGCATATTTTCATAGGGATGGATATTAATATGAGGGTGGATATTAATATGAGGGTTAAGTCCTTGGCGATGTGGAATAGGCCTTTGTTCCCATTACAAAACTAGTCATGGTACAAAGTTGCTGCACAGAATCGACTTACTGGAAACTGATTTAAATTCTTACAAAATGGCATGTTAATGATAAGACTAATGCCATGGTTGGCCGGGATGGCAAAGAACTTATAATCCGCTTTGTGCTAATCTTGTGTGGCCAAATAAAAACTTGGTTGTCTTATATGTGTATTGATATTTAAGAATGTATTATTTCTCCTATGCTGTGTCAAAGCAACTTGTGTTCAAATTGCAATGTTTAATTTAATAATTTGCTGGCATTTTCATCCTGATACTTCAATTGAAACACCTGATTGAATCTTTGAAGTAGGACTTGAGTAGACCCTCCCTCGGGTCCACGGTGATGAAAGTATTAAGCGACTGAAATTACACTAGACTCTTCAACCCATATCCGTGGACCCTCCGAATCTGTAGGGAAACGTCTCCAATCTCCCCCGAGGTCGGGGGAAGCACTCCGCCACAAACATTAGTCAAAACAAATGGTTCCGGTATACTCGCACTGCCATCTCGACGTGCCGTGTGTGTGTAAGAGATGTTCAGCCAGACCAATCAGTACGACGGCTTATTTTTTGCGCAGGATTTAAATCGGGCCCTGGGAACTGAGCGGCTGTTGACGACCACCTGGGGGTTGTCGCACGCGCGCATTGTGGTTTGGCTTTCCCTCAGGCAGCATCAACCCGACACACACAGACTAGGAATTTCCAGGTTGCAAATGGTGTATTGGCCTCTCCTTCCCGTTTGTTTTATTGGTGATCTTTATGATGATGTAGTTTTATACAACCTCTTAAAATATAATGGTATGAGTAGTGTTATTTATTATTCATTATATCAAATATCCGCAAACCTTTGGTGTGTACATTATTGGATATAAATTACGTACACTCATTTTTTATTTGGATAGTTTGTCCCCTATGAATTAAAGATCTCATCTAAATTTTATTCGCAGTTCAAGAACTGGCGCCTCAATGCATCTTATCATTGCTTGTGTCGAAAATCCGGCTCTGCATTTCGTTTGCTTTCACATAATGGGCTGATATGGGGGGGGTAGAGCCCCATATAAATGATTTGGGTGTTAGGCTCGAGCTTCCAAACCCAGGGGCATTTGTTAACAGAGGCTGAACTGGTGTCTTTAGGTGAGAGGCAGCAAATTTACCCCAAATAGGGCTTTTCTGAGTGACAATTTGCAAATTTTCCACAAACTGTGGGGAGAATTTGGCAATTTTTCTAAAAAGTAGAGGTCTTTGGGTGAGAATTTCAAAATTTTTTTTTTATTTCCCCCAAAATAGGCTTGATTGGGTGGACAGTGGTAAGATTTTCAGAAAATGTGGCTCTTGGTGTTAAATTTACAAAAATGGGTGTTTGGGGTGTATATGTAGGTGAAAACGATGCTGAAAAAGGACAATTAGCAGCCTTACCTATGCGTCGCTTCCAAGATTACCCCCCCCCCGTGGGGGGCTGATATTGGCATGAAGGTATAGGCGAGCACCGGCTGACGTGTGTTTTTACCCTCATGCACCAATTTGATTGAACTCGGTTAGGCATGGCTGTACTCAGGTTTATGGGGGGGCTTCAAAAAAAGTGGCCCTTTTTGTAAAAGAATCTAACGCCCCTTAAAAAGGCCCCTTTTTGACTTCTTGACATCTCATCATCCAAAGTGGCTTTCTAGTCAAAATTTCTCTAAAAATTTGACCCTTTTTTTTAAAAAAGTGGACCTCACCCGTGCGTATGGGCCGTGGTTAGGGGTAAAGCGAGGGACAGGGCTTTCTCTTTGGGTCTCTTCCGCCCTGCACAAACAGGTGAGGTAATTATTCCTTTTTTAAACAGGCGCAAATGCTGGGGAGATTTTGTTATTTTGGCAGTCCAGTTAACGTATAGATCCATCTGTTCACCTAAAAGCGATCGGTGAAAAAAAGGGCAAAAAAAAAAAATGACTGGAAATCCAAGAATAATCGGGTTATCCTATGGATTGACCTATTTTAGGAAAATTGTGCAGTATGATAAGTTACTAGGCTGCCCCATTTGAACAGCAATTTTAATTACCTGTTCACATGATGTAAAAATTGTATTGAGATGAATTGGGGAAAGATTCGTCAGACACCTGTATAGCGCGGAATAATTCAGGTTTTCTGGAGAGTACACACAACTGGCTTGGTAAATGGAGGCATTGCCCGCAGTTTGCTTGAGTAGGCCCTATTTATTTTCCGAATGATCAGCCCATCCTCAAAAGGAAAACACTACAACCAATCACTAACAAAAAACGGGAAAAACACAAGGACAATTTCTGATTTCTCAGTTTCTCCTTCCCGTTTCTTTATTTTATTGTTTATGTTTATTTTCGTACTTGGTCTCTGTTAAGCTCTATACGAACAATGTCTGTACCCAAATTCTGATATCACAAGCACGAAGTGAAACACTACTATGCCTAATTCATGCATTGCCAAAAGCCTGAGCTATTCAATTAGCTGCGGTCGCGTTATCGATAAATGAGACCTATAAGCCGCGTGCCATTGACACCACCTGTTGAGTTAGTATCGACCTAAAGGACCGACCTAAATATTAATTGCCCTGATTGCGACTCTATTTTTATCGAAATTAATGACATCAACAAATCCAGCAGTAAATAAACTATCGTTGGCATCATCTATCGCCCAGAAACAGTTAACCTTGACAAGTTTTATCTTGAGCTTTCACGCGTATTCAATACAGTTAACAATGAGTCCAAATCTTGCTATATCATGGGCGATTATAACATCGATCTTCTGGATTATGACTCTGATCCTAAAGTTAATGACTTCGTTAATCTTATTTTCTCCAATGGTTTTTTCCCTACCATTGATAGGCCTACCCGAATAACAGAAACAACTGCCACGATCATTGATGATCTTTTAGCCAATGTAAATGCGGGCGTCTTAGTCAATGATATCTCAGACCATTTTCCAGTTTGTTCTATTAAATGCACAAATTCTGACTCAAGATTTATTTTTAACAAACAAAATTCGCTGACTAAACAGTCACGCCAACTTAATAAGCCAAGCAATATCATTGGTTTAAAGAATGGACTATCATCCACTACGTGGCAGAATGTGCTTGACGATGACAATCCTGAATCAGCTTTTAATGCTCTCCAAGACAAGTTATCAATATATATAATATTCACTGTCCTGTTAAATCAACTAAATTATCTAAACGTAAAACGCCCAGAAAACCATGGATAACGTTGGGTCTAATCAAATCTATTAATACTAAAGATAAATTATTTAGAAAATACTGCTCCAAACCAAATAACGATAATAAACTTAAATACACAAAATATCGCAATACTCTAAATCATCTTCTGCGCATTGCTAAACGTAATCATATCACAACAGAGCTTGATGCCAACCGGAACAATATGAAAAAACATGGCAAACTCTAAATAATCTACTTGGCAGAAACAAATCCCCCAAACCACCCTCATACTTTATCGACTCTAATTGCTCTGAAATTAAAGACCCAGTCGAAATCGCTAACAAATTCAATGACTTTTTTACCAACATAGGCCCATCACTGGCTGCTAAGATACCCCCTCCTGACTACGTTAATCCTAGCAAATGCAGTTCATCTCGATTTCCCCATAGTATATTTCTATCGCCTACAACTAAGGAAGAATTGTTGGATATTACCTCACAAATGAAACTTAGTAATAGCTGTGGCGTCTATGGTATTAGCTCAAACATGTTAAAAGATTTACCAAACATTATTGAGCCTATTATGCATATTTCAACTTTCCATACCCACCGGTATTGTCCCATCTAAATTGAAAGTTGCTAGAGTGATTCCGATCTTAAAACTGCTGATAGCATTCTTTTCTTTCAAGCAATTACTCGGCCAATATCCTCTTCCAGCATTATCCAAGTTCTTGAAAAATTATAATAACAAATCATCGCATTTATTGATAAAAAAAATCCGCCTCCTGCCCATTTGGCTTTACGACTAAAACACTCCACCTTCATTGCAATTAATAAACTTAATGATCAAATTACTACTGCCCTGGACCACAAACTCTGCACTGCCGGGATCTTTCTAGATCTCAGCTAAGCCTTCGATACTCTTGATCACAAAATCTCATTAATAAACTAAAAAAATGTGGTATAAGAAGGTTACTGCCAATACTTGGATTAAAGTGTAACCATGGATAACCGAAAACAATTGTTGATTATAACCAACTCCACTCGTCCACTTCTTCGATCATTTGCGGCGTACCTGCAAGGCCTAATCTAGGACCTCTTTTATTTCTACGTTATATTAGACCTCCCTCATTGCTCTCCTAATCTGCAATTTATTATGTTCGCAGATTACACTACTTTTTGTATTCTAAGAAAGAACATAAATTACTGAATCACCCTTCAACAAAGAATTACAACCCATATATCAATTGGTTTAAAATAAATAACTTTCTCTAAACATTAAAAAACTATTTTATGGTATTCAGAAATAAACACAACCCTTTATTACCAAATGATATTAACATTATTAGCGACATAACCACTTGAACAAGTACACACAACTAAATTTTTAGGCGTTTTAATTGATGATGATGTCTTGGGAATCACACACTTCACGTGAACAAAATAATTTCTAAATACAACGGTATCATCAGAACAGTAAAGCCATTTCTGCCCCTTGATCACTGACCACCCGATCTAATAGACTCGTCTCCCTTACATCAACTAACTGTGCATTAAATCTTGGCATAATAAAAACAATTCTAATCTGCTTCTTTGTTTTTAATGCAAAAAAGATCTAATAGGATCTTGTACTATTTCACTTTGGTTAGCCCATACAGACCCTCTTTTTCTTCTTTCTTCTCCTCCATGAATACCTCAAAATTGATGACATTTAACGTCTTCCAGAAGACTGCCCAGTTTATGTATAAATTCCATCATGACCGACGTCTCCCAATATCTTAGATGATCATTTTTCTTGACCAGACAGATGTCCTACCCTATGACACGGGGGGGAGGGGGGGCGATCATCTAATGACTTGTGTACGTTATACCGACAAATACCAATACTTGCTGAAAACCCATTAGGATCCAAAGTGCCCTTTTATGGAATTCGTTGATGACCGTCTAACATCTCCATCCTTTAAGCTATTTTTAAGCTATTCTCAAAAAACAGCTACTTGATTTTTATTCTGCAACTGAGTGATTGTCTTATGATTTTGGTAATACCTATAATACGTATTCATTATATATTTAAACCGTTGTTTTTTTTTTCTCTGTATTTTTTTTTCAATCTATTAATTGTAAGTTTGGTCAGCACCCTTATTTTCCCCGTGTGGCTCGAATTATCATTTAGTATGTTTATGTCCTTATCAATTTAAGTTTCATACCATGTTGTTAATATGTAACTTATGCATGGGTGCCACTAAGTACACAACCCTGTGTTTTATGGTCAGCCAAATCCATGATATTAATTATTATTTTCTAATCATTTTTTGTTTTAGTTCAAATATGTTCATATTTTTATATTTGTTTCACTTTTATTTGTACTGTACGTCAATGAATGGAATAAACCGACACCTAAACATATCTTTGGTCCCCGTCGCGGACTAGCATTCAAAATTAAGCGAGATTGCAGCAAGGTAAATGCGGTCCCTTACTTTTGAATCGATACTGCTGGAGACAGCTTCCCTTCAGATGCGGACAGTCTCTGCGATCTACTCCCTATTTGTGTAATTCCAGGACCCTGTGTAATTCCCGTTCTGTGGACTTGTTGGTCTCTTATAATAGAGGGCGCGCCGTCGGTATTAGGACCGGCATGTCCACTGTGTGGCAAGCTGAATTCGTTCAAATTTTTTATTTTAGCCTAATCTTTTAACCAACTTTGCCAAGTGCACTCAAAAACCCAGAGACAAGCCGAGACTGGGGGACAGTCTAGACTTGAGCCAAAAAATATGAAATCTGCAAGTTATATTACTGTACATGGATATGCATACCAAAACTACAAACTTTTTTCTCATGGCCATAAAATAAATCATCATTCCTCTCACGGCGAATGGACAGACCTAAAACTTTTAAATTCTCACTCTTTGAAATCTACTATAATTTCGAATATCATGAAAGTTTAAAGGTGGGTGACCCGATCTATAACCTTGTCTCCCCCCCCCCTCCCACCTTTACTCATCAAAAGGGAGATTTTTGTGTATCAGAAGAAAGTTCATATTTTTTCTCATTACAGTGAAATTTTAGGCCCAGGAAATGTTTCCATTTAAGTTTAGAAACAAAAGCATCTCACAAGTGTGATATACCACATTCATTAACACAACCCTGTCTATGGGCCAATTCGTACACATTTTGCTTTTGTTAGTACCAAACGGCTGGGCCGATTTAATTCAAATTTGTAATCAGATGTTTTATTATTATATGCTTCCATGTGAAGGATAAAACATATGAAAATTTCTTGGATCAGATTTGGTCACCACCTAATAGCTATTACAATTACAGTAAAGAAGATCTACTTTGAAACAAGGGGTTGTAAGTTAGGGATTTTTAACCATTTAGTTGTTGACCCCTGAGTTGTTAATATAATTTTTTTCACCTCGTTTTGTATTGTAGGGTGGAGGATTTGATCCTGTGACTCAGTCTTGGTTCACTTTCTAAACACACCAAAGATAACCTGTCTGAACAAGGTAAGTATGTGTTTACTCTCAGTGAGTGGAGTAAACAAGTTTTTGCACATGTTTAAAGACTGTCTGGCATAATGATGGGGACAACAATTATGTCCTTGTTACTACAAATTTAAAAGACCATCCATCTTTGTCTTTTTCTATTTTATGCATTCTATACATTTGCTAATATCCAACAGGGTGCATTTGTTTGTGGCTCAAAAAAGCCATCGATGAATCTCAAAATGTTTCTTAAATTTTTTTTGGGGGGGAGGTGCCCTGTTCTTCTGTCGTCCATCCCGGCTTGTCTTCCTGGCCGTATTCTGTTCGGCAGGCGGCCTTTGATTTCCTGGTTCTCGGCGCATGTTTATCACTTCGTTCGTACCTAACATATGTTACAAGTATGCTTTGTTTCTTCTTGATGTTTCAGCAACAATGAATCCCCCGTCTACACCGGAGGTGATACTAAGATGTTCAGCATGCAAGGAGTTTCCATCGAAGACAGGACAAAGATCCCCATGAGCTATGTGAAATGTAGAAAGTTTACAAGAAATAGTCCTTGAACATTCACCCAAAGGGTTGGTCAGAATTGAGATTCGAAGTACTTGATTAATTGGATGTTCTAATGGAGAGGAAATTAAGAAGGCTAAGACTAAGGCTAAGACTATACCTGCTCCGTTCGGGGCATCTCCCTCCGGTTCATCCGCCGGTGAAGTCCTACCCCGACCGTCTCAACCTAAAGAAGTTCAAGAGTACCAAGTTCTACCTTTGAATCTAGTCTCCTCCAGCGATGTTTAACGACGGTGCCACGGAGGCGTAAGACATTTTATAGGCCTAACCCGTCCAGCCACTCCTGCAATTATTCAAGATAAAGGGCCAGTTATTGAGTTAACAACCATGTGGATAAATGTGATTATTTACGATTGGCTTGTCAATCCACCCCTTCCATCCATGAATTGAAGATTTTCAACGTTTGAGTAGTCCGACGGTGCAGCCTCATTATAAGTCCTAATACAAAATCCGCCATGGCTTTTTGACGGCTCTATTCCATTCAAGTGATCCGACGACCTTGCAGTCCAATCAACGGGAAGAACTTCTGCCTCATTCAGTGATATTCACATAACTGACCAATCAGATGCTGCCTTATTCCATGGAGGGAATGATAAACACCTTCAGTCCCCGGCGCCCGTGGCTCTACAAGGGTGTGAATGATAATGAGATGAGGGCGACTTCCGTGTCGGGGCGAGTAAACTCAACAACCGTTTGTTAAAAAAAAAACCACCCTATTGATGATGATAGATGTTAATTGATAGGTAACCGGTGGTACTCGGGATGGTCCGCTTTTCCGTAAATAGATTTGTGGCTTTGGCGTGACGATGAGATAGCGATAGTTAATAGATAGATGATATTCCGAGTCGGCTCTACTCCTCCTGACGGCCGCTGCTACCGATGGTGTACCGACAAGTCCATTAGACTTATTTTTAAAGGAACATATGATATTATTGACTGCGTTAGTTATTCTTTCAACGAGGGTCAGCCCTATCCTCTCCCCGACTCCGAAGAAAATTAAAGTTGTTGATGTAGAGGTTTACAACGCTAAATAATAGTTTTTCCTACTCCACGTACTTCCAAGTCGCCTTTGTTTCCGGTTCTCAGTTCTGTCATCTAGAACATTCTTTCTTCGGTTTCTTCGGCCGTCGCCGTCGTTCCCCGGAACAAGAATACTTCATCCGTTTCCTCCGCTATTTTCAACCGCCGGGTCGCCGTTCTTCAGCTTCAGCTTTTGTTCTCCTCTGGCGGCTTAACCAATCTACCCAGCGACCAGCCGTCGTCATGCTTCCAGAAATGGTTCTCCTTCAATCGATTCTCTTATCTGATACCAGAAAGGTTAAGGATCATTCTTCTACCTCCTGTAGACGTCGCTCTTCTTCCAGAGATCCGGCAGTCATACGCAAGCCATCCGGTGATAGTCACCGTAGAAGACGTTCTTTTGAGAGAATAAAATTTGAATATGTTGGAACGTAAATGGATTCTTTCTGAGGAATATTACAGCCGTCGCAGCCTTCGTTCTTCGATAGGATGGCTCTGGTGCTAAGGATACTTCTCCTCGCCTCTCCATCTGGAAAGTCTCATTCAAGTAGTAAGAGAAACCATCATGACTCTTCTAGCATTGACTACCGAAGATCTAGAGACTCTCCTTCAGGTACTTCTCCACGTCTTCGGTCCAAGTCCCATGACCGAAAGATTCCTTCAGTTCAAGGCCTAGTGAAAAGTCTCTCATATGTCCATTCAAAATCCAAGACTGTTATCGTGAGAATAAGTCAGTGGCTTCTCCTCCGCGAACTTATTCTAGACCGACTCGTTTCCTCTGTGAAAGTGAAGTGCCCGCTTATAGTGGATCTTCCAAGCAGGTCTAAGTCTATTGATGTCTCTGATAACTCTATATCAAAGCCTAATGATAAAGTTAGTATTTACTTTTACTCACTCCAAGACTGGATTTAAGTTATCTGTTTCTGATGATAAATAGATCTCAACTCGTGCAACATGAAGTTCTGAATCCCGAAGGTGCTCTCACAATGTGCTTCAATCACAGAAATGAGCCTAACCTGATGCCTGCTCCTACAAGTGTACTCCTCTATTTCAAGCCAACAGAAACACTCAACCATTATCGGCTGATTCCTACTCCATGCGTGTGCACAATCTAGTCAGGTACTTCAAGTCAAGAGCGCACTAGTGTAATTTTGAGCAAATATTCTGATCTGTTTTAGGATACGAAGTTAAGAGAAATTTCAAATATTTGGAGCTCCTTATTCCGATGTTGACTCCTTCTGACGGAAGACGTTGAAGATCTACGTACCTATCTCCAGATGGTTGCTGCACCCTTTTTTGGCATCTGTTTTGGTATCGTGGATTGAAATGTGATTCTGCTACTCCTCAAGATTCTACACTTTGGACCATTGGTTGTTGGCCGCCCCCCCCCCCCCCGCCAAAAAAAGCATTATAGAAAACAGGTATTAAGCCTATCATTCCTGTTACGAAAGACTTAAGACAGACTATTGATAATGTCGAAGTCTATTTGGACTGATCAATCAAAAGAAGACTCCCCTTCTCATATGGATTCCTGAGTCTTCCCTTCAGTGAGGAAGATAAAGTATTCTTCTCTTACCTTTTGTTCCTAGACCTTGCTGGGATAAATGGAAATCTGATGAGAAATTTATAACAAGCCAAGACTGCCCTCCATTGGTGTGCAGGCGGTTCTTCTATGAAACATAAGGAACCTGTCTATAGAGTTGATTCATGGAATGAGTGGCAAAGACCCGATCTCCGCCATTTGAAACAGATCGCTCGTGATGGAATGAGAACTTCAATGTCGCCTTGTTGTCCCTCGTAGCCACCCCTTATGACGGTATTGAGCCTAATGGTCGAGCTGTCTAATGAAGCTATTGACAGATGCCTTTTGATACTCATGAGAAAATCTTCACACGTTTCTCAGAGCTTTTTCAACACGAAGATTGCTTACCAGTTATTGGCTCTAAGAAGAAAGAATGCCGTTGCATGCTTGGAATTTTACAGCCAAAGAAGTGTTCTCCGTAACACTCCTAGAGGTAAAGATCTTTTTTGGGAAGACAGTGGGCTAGTTTAGCTTCTCAGGAGGAAGAACGTGTAAAGGCTGCAGATGTCAAGCTGTCAAGAGGTCTACTAGTACAGTCCGAGGCTCCTCCAAATATAGACCTTATAGATACAGTCCTTATGATTATGGCTACCGCTGAAGGTCCTCCGCCTCCAGCTATATGGTCCTGCCAATAGAGGGAATGAGGTTCCTTTCGGAAGGCGGAATATGGCTTTAAAGATAGCAGTCCAACTATAAGAGGCTCTAGACGTTCAAGAAGCTATTCTTTTCTACTCCAGCGTAGAGGCGCCATACGTGGCGCGAGTATGGGAGGAATTACAATTGACTCCTACCTACTTTTGACGCCAGTGGGGGGGGCGTCTGAGTTTTTCTCCCGGCGTGGCGATCGTTAACCTCGGATCAATGGATTCTACAGACTAGTTCAGAAGTTACATTTGGAGTTTACCGATCCTCCGCCGATGAAAGTCAGATTCTGCCATACGCCATGCCAACGAGACTTTAAGGGCTATTATATTAAAGAGGAAGTGAAGAATTGCTAAAAGAAAAGGCAATTTTCCAATAAAGAAGATTATGGAAGGCTTCTATTCATTTCTTCTTCCTGTCTGCCGAAGAAAAAGAGACCTCAGACCTTTCATAATCTACGCCCTCTGAACAGATTTATTTGACCAAGACTTTCAGAATGGAAACCCTGTCAGCGGTCATCAAGAGTTGAAGGGCTGGTTCGTCACGACATTGGATTTTAAAAGACGCCACCCCTCCATGTTCCGTTTTTTCCTCCTCATCAAAAATGGCTTCGCTTCAAGATCGACACCAGTCTTTACAATTCCAAGTCTGCCATTCGGACTTTCAAGTGCTCCCCTAACCTTTCCAGACTAGAAAAGACAGTGGCAGAACAACTGGAATGATGGGCGTCCAAAATTTCGTCTATCTCGACGATTGGTTGATGGTAGCCCCAAGCAAATCAAGTCTGTTAAAGCATTAACTGTGTTATGAATATGGTTAAAGGAGCTGGGCTTTATGATAAACCTAAAGAAATCGAGTCTTATTTCCAAGCCAGAAACCGGATTTCCTAGGAGCGATTTGGACGGAAAACAGCCAAAGCCTTTCAACAAAGAGAGAATTTCAAGATTGATGGATTGTATCCTGCTCATTCGGAAGGATTTATCTCCGGCTCATCTATGGCCTCGCTGCTTAGGGATGATGGCAAATTTTGTAGACCTTCTACCTACCCTTCTCTCTACCCTCTGCAGATTTGAGGATAACTTATCCAGCTACACCTCCGGATTTACTACAGAGACTACCGCCACGATCGTAAACCGTCAAGTACCGTTAAAGCCAACGATTGCGAAGCACCTACGATCGTTCAGCAACACGAAGAATCTTATGGTGGGACAGAAGTTCAGGATGCGTCCTCATCAAGTTTTATACCAACAGATTTCCTTCGAAGACAGAATGGGGAGCATACATGAGATCCCACAGAATAAAGGGAGTAATGGTCCAAGATGTAATGAAGCTCCATATAAATGTCTTAGAGTTGCTAGCAGTCTTCCACGCTCTAAAGCGGTTCAACAAATGATTCTTTTGGGAAGTCGTGAAAAACAGATCAGACAATTCCACTGTTGTGCCTACATAATCACCAAGAGGGACAACGAGTATCCTCATGTGCACTACCACACCATCCTCTCCTCTCTTGGTGCCATTCGCCTTTAATTACCCCAAGGCGGAACATCTCCCAGGAGTCATAAACTGTATCGGAGACAGTCTTTCCAGAGGGAAATCAATCCAAGAATGATACTTACTGCTTACTCGGAATCGAACCGTGAGTGGCATCCAACAGCCGCATATGCCAGATGATTTTTTCAAAACATTTACAGGCCCATGGTAGATTTGTTTGCGAACAAGCAAAACTCACCACTCCCACTACTGCACATGGCTGGAAACGGACGAGAAAAGCCTGGGTGAAAGACTGCTTTATCAATAAGTTTGGAGAACCTGATTGCATTCGCCTTGCCATTCACCGATTAAATCTGGCAAAAGTACTGACAAGTTTCATCACAGCAATCAAGGTCAATGCAAGATCTGCGTGTAGCCCATTTGGCCACGTCAGTTTGGTTTTTGAGGCTGGTCAGCATGCTGGAAGACCATCCAAGCCTGATTCCTTTAAGGCAAGATCTATTGGTGGACGGAAGAAACAGAAGAGTTTCGCTCCCCAGCCAAAAGTCTCTACACGTGACTGTGTGGCCTCTCTCAAGCGCGCCTTCAAACGCAGGGTTTTTCAGAAGAAGCTGCCTCCCTGGCGGCGGGAGCACGAAGAAGTCTACCTCCATTATCTACAATGGCCGACTTCGACGATTCCAAATGGCTGGTGCAAGAAACATAAAGTTTATCCGCAGACTGCCTCTGTAGAAACGTGGCTAACTTGCCGGCGCTCTTTGTTGGGGCAAGAAAATCTCCATTGTCCGGGGTTCGTACTATTAGGAACTACCCCCTTTCTGCCATTTCTACACCATGATAGCCCGGACATGATTAGAGAATGATAAGGGTCTCTCTCGATTCTCATTAAAGGAATGTTAAATACGTCCAACTAGTCGGAAACACACTCCTTCTTGGGATCTTCCATTAGTCCTCCAATAGGAGCTGGCGATCCCGTTTTAACCTTTGGACAAAAAAAGCCACTCTCCTTGACTTGACAAGAAAGATAGCATTCCTCCTTATGGCCGCGTCTACCAGAAGGTGTTCCGAATTCATGGCGTTATCTACCGACAAAAGTATATGAGATTCTCGGACTCTCACAATGTTACTCTCCTTCCTCGTGCTGGTTTCATGGCTACAACTCAGACACTCAGTTATGCACCTCACAATAGACTTCCAGAACTAACCCAGTGTTCTGGGGACCTGATGATAACGCTGGTGTCCAGTCAGAGCTCTCCTACATTATACCACCGCACTGCCTTTTGAGGAAATCTATGGTCTTCAATTTCTGACTCACCCTTTATAATAAAATATAAATCCCCCTCCCCTTAACAAACCTGCAACAAACAACATGATACGCTGGGTCACTTCCCTATCTCTGATGCTTTAAAAGTGAAAGCCTCGTCACTGACAGTCAACATCGCCCTTAACCCTCCATGCTCAAGAAATTAGAAGTCAGGCAGGCAACATCTTGGGCTTTTCACTTAGGAGTGAAAATTTCTGATATTATGGAGCAGCAGGATGGAGGACGCCTACTACATTCAAAATATTTATATGAAGGCCGTCCTTACTAGTAACCAAACCGTTGCCAACAATCCTGTCAGCAAAGCCTGTCAGAGTAAGAGGAGGGGGATGCCATGCATCATTTTAATATGCTCATAAGGTGAGGATTGCCGTTATAACTTATCTGTATACCTGATATTGATGTGTTTTATGCTATCTATCATGTATTTATGTATATGGCTGTACTATGGGCAAAATTATTTCAGCTTCCATTAAGAACACAATGGCGAGAAACCCGCACTTACTGAGATTACCGGCTCCACTTCCTCCACCTATGACCCGTGTGCAGTCATGCACTATTGGATCATGTTGGTAATGTATATAATGGATAAAAGAGAATATACTCATCAAATTTGTGAGATTGGTTCTATTTTATACTGTATAAGCTTACGAATGATCCAACTATTAACCCTGATCCCGGCCCTTCCCCCCAAGTGGAGCCTTGGAAGGTACACAAATGAGCAAAGGATTCTGGGCGCGCAGTGACGTCTTATGGTTGGGCGTACTGATGCTAGCGTAGGACGCGCTACTAGGCGTGTGCGCACCGAAATTTTTAATGTGGAAATAGGGTGTGTCTGATGCTTTTTTGAGCACAAAAAATGCACTAGTTAGTTGGATCATTCGTAAGTATACACGTATAATTAGAACAATCTCACAATTTTGTGAGTATGATAAATGAACATGGGGTGAACGGGGTGCGGAGGGAGCGCGCGCACTACGGGGTTCATACCAAAAGCAAAATCGGCTTATTTCGGCTATTAGAGGCCCTTCCGCACCCCGGGGTGCCCCTCAAAACGCCAGGTCTGGATATGCCAGTGAGAAGATATGTTTTGTTGAACCTGCCTGGTACAAACACCTTGTGGTTAACACAACAAAGTATGTGCCGATATAGTCTGTTGTGTTAAATGTGTTTTTAAACATAAAAACTACTTTATAACACATGAACTATTTACAATTAGTTTCATGTGTTAACACAACATCTGCTGATCCTTCAGATATAGTGGATGATTCCTCAGTGTATACTCCATTCACTCCCCCTAACAAGCTTGTACATTTAATAGACTCATTGAGTTTGGTTGTTCCCCAAGAGATCAGGGAGTAACTTTGATCAACTAACATTCAACCCTTTTGGTATGTTTTCCTATGGGATTCTTATGCAAAATTTGCCTAGAATAATGCTGAAGATTGTATATTTTCATATGCTCGCATGAGGGCCATCCACCATATCGGAAAAGAATGAGACATTTATCCCCCAGGACATATATTTTCAAGTCAGATCACCTTCAGTCAAATAAGCACACCATATCTGCAAAAAGTCACCATAAATATCTGATTTGCTTTCTCTTGTTAGGTAATAAGTGGAAGCAAGGCTTTGGTCCAAGGAGGAAGTGGACATCCTAGAGGCTACCCATTAAGGAATATCTACAAGTAAGCATCAAAAATTTGTTGTCAATATAGATCCACTTAGCAACCATTGAAAGGGTTATGATTGACCATGTAAAAAAGTTTTATTGCCTGTAAATGGATATATCATCCACTAAAACACAAGTTTTACACCTCTACTGGTATGATCACCCTTTTGTTCAATTTCCAGCTGCCAACCCCCGCTGTTTAGGGGTTTTGACATTAGCTAATGATTTAACCCTAATATCCCACCCATAATTTAATAGAAACCTCCGAAGTACCACAAAATACCACAGTCATTGCTCCATAATCAACCAAAGACCACAAAATACCCACAGAGGAATTTCAATGGTATCTGTGTGATCATGTAGTAAGTGTGTTACGGAACCACAAATCCCACAAATACCGAAGGTAGCAGAAAATAATAATTTTTCAATGTTATGTACCGTATTTGGTGCTTTCACAGATACACAATATTGCTGATGCAAATGCATGTGATCTTTTGGATGAACAAAGAGTAGAGGAAAGACTTCTACCGTTTTATCGCAAAGGGACTAGAGAGGCCGCTGTTGCTGTGTATCGCGACGTCATAAGATGTAATGACCAGAAGAACCAGGTGGAAAGTGAGTTTGTTGGGTAATAAGTGAGCGATACAACAAGACTCTTACAGACTAATTGTACCTATTCTCATTAAGCCGGTACTACACCTGATCACATATCATATCAGCTTTCGCACTAAATATCAATTTGACCCACATCTTCAAATGCACGCTATGGCATCATAGCTGTTCAACCTCATCCACAACATGACACCGTATATGAGAGACATGTATTTGGAAGTGCCTATAAAGCTCAGGCTAAAATGGCCGTTATGGTGACCATTCAACCGGGGACGCCATTAAACAGCATGACCTATGATGTAGTGTCGGGTTCACCATATCTCCAAATAACTCTTGTTTAAACCGTCCATTTTTGCACCACACAATTTTGTGAATATTTTCGCTGGGTTTGTACATACAATATAATAAAAGGTTGTAATATGTTATGACATTACAAAAAAAGAGTTGGAAATAAATATTAAATTGGATATATTCCTTCTTTCAACGGAAGAGCACTTTGCAACCAGATAGACTGGTCAGAGTATTTAAGCTTCCCATATTTTGAAAATATCACCAGTAACATAGAGGGGGAAAACATAGGGCGGCTGGATTCAGGTTCTATCTGAGGATTATATTACACACACATAGTCAGTTGGTATGTATACATCAGCATAAGAAAAACACATTGGTGTTGTTAGACGTCTCGTGGACGGCCTAAGGTCAGAAAACCTTGCAAACACAAATTAAATGAGCCTTGTGACAAAGTGATCTAAATTTTACACAACAGATTTTAATGATTGTAATTGGGTCAAGAATTTGGTATGTCCAAAACATTACATAAATCAAAATTCACAATTAACACACAAATTTAACGCATTGATACCCTATGGCCCAAGAAGCTACAGTAATGTCCACAAGGAAGGTGCCAGTTCAACGATTATTATGGCCTCTCAGCGAAGACTCCAAACGACAGCGCACCAGTTAATACCCAAAACTCCTCAGGTAATATTATTACATAAACATCAACATAAGAATTAAACAAGCTTATAAGTTTAGCATCCTTGGGGATCCCCCACTTCCCCTATTAGCAATCTAAACAGGTGTGCACACTAGCAAAACAACTCTTGGGAATTCCCCTTTCTCTCTTTTATAGTAAACAACTACTTTCCGTGAGAAATCTTTTCTCAAATAAAATTGAGAAATATATTTTAATCAAAATTTTGAGGGTAATATAACGTGTATTACACACCAATATGGGGGCTTTTGAAAAAGCTGGGTACTGCAGTGTCAATCATTAATGCTTGGTTTGGTGAGTAGAGATCCCACTTTACGACAATATTCTATGGTCCATGACTATGGGTTGGCCTTGGTTCTTGCTTCTGGAGGATCACTGAGACCTTGATGACATAATGGTTGACACGAGTTAGTTACATGTGAGTAGGTGCATACGTTAGGAAGATTAAAGGCGCATTCTGGATTCCAGCCCCTTCTGTTTTATTCATGTTCAATAGGGTGGGACGAAAAAGGTTTTTTTCTTCGGATCACTTGGAACTCCTGGGGAATTTTCCTTGGGTATATGCTATGTGTAAACCTGAAGTATCAGTAAGATCAGAGCATGTTCATCCAGGCAGTAGAATCTCTTTCTTTCCCCTATACCGCCTGTAGAAAACGTTTAATTTGGACATGTTTGTTAGCTTTCTACACCAAATCTAAATATCTTAAATAAACAATGATTTTTACAGGAAATCCCTGAAAATGGATATGAATAATAAATTGTGATATCATTCTTCGGTACAATTAAAATAAATACTTATGTGACTCTATCATGTTTTTTCTGCCAAATATGTTACCCTACCCCTAAACAACCTTATATATAGCAGCTATTGCAATAATGGAATTTTAGCCCTCGTCGTATTCTCTTATGTTCAAGTGGTTCATATGCTAACAAAGGAGAGTTGAGAACATTGTACTGACAAGGCCAAACTAAAATTAAAGCAAGATGAATGCAGTTAGGTAGCTTTAGGAAGGAAACTGTTAAAATTTGCTGTGGTAATTAAATCAATTTTCTTAAGGGTAGGGGTGTGGTGGTACTGATATCGAAACTATAGGATTAAAAAGAACCCACTTTTATGGTTTTATATCGTTAGTAAGGGTCACCTGTGTGACAAAAAACATTCATTTGGATCCTGCAATGACCAAAGTCCCTTATGTTGATTCTTTGACAAATTCTAGTGAAAATCGCCTGAATTGTTAAGCCTTTAAAATATGTGTACTTTCTCGTCCGTATATGAAAAGATATGAGAAATAAAGCCAATTCTGGATGCGTGGTCAGTTCCAATCTTTGCGTATCTTTCATTTTCCATTGTATAAAGTTTTTGATTTGTAAATCATCGAAAGCAAGTTTATACCAAGAAAATAATGTTTCGTTAGCTTGAAAGCGATTAAGGGGGAGGGGTACAATAATCGCCATTCTCTATGTAGTGGATCCAGATTGGTTCTTTTGCAAATTAATTTTGTGCTCATTAATGATCTTACACATGTAAGCTATCCAAGGGTAACATACCTTTTTAAGCAAAGGTAAATCAATAATATGCACCAAATGAGAGCCAAAAACAGGCAAAAAATGTGTTTTGTACAGGAGGTATAGGGACACGAGTGGTATCTACCTGCCTGGGTGAAAACATGCTACGATCTTACTGATACTTCGGTTTTACAATAGGACTATACCTAAGGAAAATTGCTCCAGGAGTTCCAAGTGGATCCGAGGGGAAAAAAAGGTTCTTTCGTCCCACCCTATGGTTCACTATAGTTGGAGTTATTAATTTCTTGGTCCAGTTATTGGGACGCCCGCTTACCCGCCCAAACGGTGCACACTGGGTTGCACGTCGACGCAGTTCAAGGAACGGCAGTACGCCAGGGCCAGGAAATTATTACCAAACTATAAGCTATCTAAGAAAAAAAAAAGCTTATTCCAACCTTTTAGTTGATCCCGACTTTGCAGTTTTGTGTTATGAGCAAATGCTAATTAGTTTCCCACGGTCCCCATAGGCCACGTGGATTAATAAAGGAAAGGAAAATACAAAATTGCGAATTTTTACGACACGACCAATTGCACCTAAGAGTTGGCCACAATGATTACTAAGTTAAAAGTTTAGATGATATGAAAATCTAAATTTTGAGGTAAGTCAGGGGGGACGAGTTTGTGGATCACGGACATGCCCCTTTAACATCTTACATGAAGACAGGACAATTGCACACGCTCAGTCAATTAGGAATGCACAGATAGAATCACTAAGATTAGGTTATAAAAAGATAGCCATATTTTGTAGAGTTTTGATGCACAAGTACTGTGTCAATGATAAATATTCAGCTCTGCCCTTCTCGGGTAAAATAAGGAGTAAGTAATTCTTAGTTTTACCTGCAAATATTCTCTTTAGTCATATATTTTCTTCTTTTATCAAAAAACAAACAGCAACAACACACAAACTCCCAAAAAGAATGTTCTTTTCCTGTGTTTTTTAACTAAGTGATTATATTTTGCCAGGTTGTAGTATCGTGGAAACAAGTTCGTCTCTGGTAAGATCCTTAATTATCTTTTTATTGTTTGCTTTAGGTATATTCACAAAGCAGCTATAGAGAAATTGAACAGTAAGTTGATGAATGAAAACTTATGCTTGAAGATATTTTATAGTCTGTATAGAACAGATTCATTTAAACGTATAGATGGGAGGATCTCCTGAAATGGCATAATCAGAATTGAGGCGCCCAAAAGTAAATATAATGAGCCTAGCCACCTCATTATCATTGTTGGATAACAAAAACGAGAAAAATATAAGAGATTTGTTAAATGTTGCACAAAATTGGTATTAAAAACTTTAACGCTGAGCAGTTGATAATAATATAATTGTGTATTTTAACGCGCGACATATCCACGTAACGTGCTCAAGGCGCTGTGCGCTCAGCCATGCAAGGCGCTATCAGCACTCATGTAATGTTGCAATCAATTGCCATTTCATTGAGACTTCAATTTTAGTACAAAATTCATATACTACTTTGCAAACTCAAACCATGTACGCACCATAGTACTTGCTCAAAATATTAAAACATTGGGTGATCCATATTACGTTTTATAAGAATAAGTACTGTATTGCAGGTCTTGTTCAGGTTTGTAAAATTCATGCTGGGAAACACGTACAAGCCATGTATTTAAAGGAGGTTATTTATTCTCACCTTAAAACCTCGTTGTGATGATTGCCGGATCAAAACACATGTGAAAGAAGTAATTCAGAAGCTTATTAGATCTTTCCTGTGGAACCGTTTACATCATTATATGGAGTAATTATTGCACCTACAGGAATAGTAATTGAAAACCGTTGTATTAATCTTCAAAAATGGCAATTGTTGCCAAATTTGTTCCATCTTTGGCACACTGTGAAAAGCTTTGATATTACAATTTCTTGAACTACCAAGAGTAGTGTATCATCTTTTGTTTAGATTTTTTGTCTTTATTGTGTGATTGTTATTTAACATACAGATTGCGTGAGAAACACGGTAATGACTGGGCCCTCATTGGTGGAGAGATGGGACGCAGTGCCTCATCTGTCAAAGACAAATTCAGGTTGCTGAAAGAAAGCTGTCACCAAGGTAAGAATTGAATGTTGCCCCCCCCCCCAACTGGGTGCTTCTCACTTTTTTAACCAACATTTCTCTTAAAATGCTATAAAGAATACATTGTTATATCTCATATCACCAAACTACTAGGAAAAGATTCTTTTCATGCACATCACCAGTTTGGGCATCTAGATATTTTACACAACTGCAAAATAGCCTGCTCAAGTTTTTTTTCACAGGTAGGAAAAAATATTTAAAAGGTTTCTATGTAACATGAATATTGTCAGCTAGTAGCAAAAATCTGCTTATGAAAGCCATTGCCCGAAGTATGTGGATATATATGTATGAATGGGTGTGATGACATGTGTCATGTAACCATAAAAAAGGTCAATAATTGCCATAACTTTTTTCCTTGCCATACACTTCTGTGGCCTAACGTCTATTTTTTGGTGTTATCTATTGTTTCCAGGGGGTTATCTACTACGAATCAGGTTCGAGAAGGTACTGGGGTGTTATTTTTAATTAAACTGATATATCATAAGAAGCGAGAGCATTCTGTTCTAAAAAATCTGTTAGAATGTAGTTTTAAGGGGTGCACAGGAACCCATATTTAATTGCTGATACTTAGATCTGTGAAAATCAGGCAAAAACTTTTGTTTTAGAGCGAATAAGTGTGAAAGTGGTGTAAAAAAGAATAAAGCACCAAGAAAATAATGTTTAACGAGGAACAATGTTACCCCAGATTACAATGTTCACCCCAGAGCTTCCAAAGTGGGTCTAAGACCCTGGCCTTGAGGAACCCCACATAAATAAATGTAAGTAAAAGAATGGCATAGACGGATGCTAGATTGGTTTAAGGTGGTTTCTGACTAGAATGTTGATGCATTTGAGCTAGGGAAAATGTGTTAATGATAAAGGGGGAGGTTGAGGTATTCCATAGTGTGGGGAAACTTTGACATGTGTGAACCTATAAACCCTGTGGATTGAATAACAAAACCACACACCACAGAGCAGCTATTTAGTTTTGACACAAATCATAGTACAAATGGAATCCTTTCCATCTTCCCCAGGCAAATGGGACCATGAGGAGGAGAACCTGCTGGCCAGTGCTGTGTATGAACTGTCCAATGCAGAGCCTGGTGAAAGTATCACCACAGGAATCTCCTGGGCACAGGTAGCTGAGAGAGTGGGTACCAGAACAGAGAAACAGTGTCGGGCTAAATGGCTGAATTACCTCAACTGGAAGGAACAAGGAGGTGCTGAGTGGAGCAAAGAAGATGATAGTAAACTACTAGAGAGGTTTGTTCTAACTAAGGCTGTCGATTTCCGTTTAATTGTCTAAACGTTTAAGGTTGGATCATCGGCTACGGCTTCGTGCCCAGATCTCGTTGAAATTCTCATGAAATGTTGGTATTGGTGAAAGAAACATGTGTGCCAAATTTTAATTTTTTCCAAAAAGGCATTTTGGAGAAAAAAAAAAAAAAAAAAAAACTTTCCATCTTCCCCAGGCAAATGGGACCATGAGGAGGAGAACCTGCTGGCCAGTGCTGTGTATGAACTGTCCAATGCAGAGCCTGGTGAAAGTATCACCACAGGAATCTCCTGGGCACAGGTAGCTGAGAGAGTGGGTACCAGAACAGAGAAACAGTGTCGGGCTAAATGGCTGAATTACCTCAACTGGAAGGAACAAGGAGGTGCTGAGTGGAGCAAAGAAGATGATAGTAAACTACTAGAGAGGTTTGTTGTAACTAAGGCTGTCGATTTCCGTTTAATTGTCTAAACGTTTAAACGGAAAATTTTCGACCGTTTAAACGGACGCCTAGCGAGATATTTACCTCACTGCCAGTCGGCATCAAAAGACAGGCTAGCCCATCGGAATCACCCGGTAGCTTTGCTTTATATGCAGTCATACTTCATCTATAAGTTGCTAAATTAATAGAAGGTGTCAGTTTTGTTTATTACAATAAATAATCAACATATTTTATGTAAAATTTTATTTAAAAGTTGACTTTCACTGTAAAATTTCACCACATCGGCAATCGTGCATGTTGATGTCGGCATCTTGATTTTTGGCAGCTGTCACGCGATAGTACAGCATGCGTGATTGGCTACTTCGGCAAGCCCTACTTCGGCAAGCCCATCACCCGGAAGTAAGTGGCAATGCCTTGCTGGCTCACGCGTGCTTAAGTACTGCAACTACCGCGGCGAATACTCCAAAAATTGTGCCCGATTTCTATTATTTTAGACATTTTTAACTTGTTATTGCATCAAAAATTGTGACAGATGGTACTTTATAAAGAATTTTGTACTCATTTTGCGATTTAGTGATGGAAAATGTGGCTTTCTTTATTGAATTTTGCGAACTTTTGGTGTGAAAGTAAGCTTCCCGTTTAAACGTTTTGCAATATTACTATCCGTTTAAACGGCTGGCTGCCGTTTAAACGTTTAGAATCGACAGCCTTAGTTCTAACTGGTAGTTTAGGTGCAGTTGTCATTGTTTTATTACTACTGCATAAGTTAGCTATACTCATTAGAGTTCAAAGGACGTGGATTTACATTTGAGTGTTACTATGGTAATGAGAGATCCCAGATAGGACGAATTATTCTGAAATTTGATACCATTTGTATTGAAATCCAATCCATGCATTTTTTTGCATTTTTGAAGCCTGTAGACCAAAATATTGACCCTTGACCTTTTTGCTAATAACTCCTGAACGATCTATCCCCGGATAGGGCAAGCTACATGTATACCTTTTCTGAATCCTTATGACTAAAGGAACACATTGGTAAGGGTTTTTACAACAATATCATCAATTTGACATTTGACCCTTGTACAAACTTCAGTGGCACCCTCAGTAGCAAATACGAAACTGACAATTTCAGAACAAGTTGAAAATGATTCTCTGTGATATCCTTAAACCTATAAAACTGAGAAATCAATTTTGGCCACATAACATGAAGTAGGAGACAACTGCCTCCTGATTATGGGTTTTTCTGTAGCATATCCTTGCAAGGGTACCCAAGAAAATTTGAAGGGCACTGTGCCTGGTAAATAAACTGGTAGCTCTTGACTTCTCGCTGGGACCAAACAGCACAGAGTAGCATTGTGTCTGTGTGTGTTGCCTGGTAAATGAGAAATTAATTTTGATATGTTGTGTGCTGCTCAGTAAAATTACCCCTCATAACTTGCAGGTAACAACACATTTTTTTGTCTTCACAGAATAGCAGCATCTGGAGTTGAGGAAGAGCGCCTGTTGAACTGGGAGGAGTTGGCCAAAAACTGGTCCAGTGTCAGGTCCCCACAGTGGCTCAGGTCGAAGTGGTGGAGCTTGAAACGTAACGTCATAGGAAATGAGAGTTTAACTTTAGCAGGTTTGTTGATCAGGGTCTTTCTAAGAGGTAGTCATAGTTCTGACTCAACATTCAATGGATTAACAAAAACAAATGCCATTTTTGACCTTTTTGATAAAATATCCATAAGGATTTATGCCTACTTTATAGGAATTGTATTGCTTGAAAGGAAAGTGAACAAATGGCTAAATTAGTATGTCTGCTTGTAGGTGTTAGTTTAGGATTTATTCATGATTTAACCCCCGTTTCCAGAAAAATACCTTCCTGTTTTGCTACATGAATCCGCTCTATTCTAATCCGTTATTTAAATGGGAATGACCCGAATTAAGTCTATAAATTTTTCATCTTGATAGAATGGCTTTCCCCCCAAAAAAAACCCATCTGTAAAGTTTCACGCCAATATTTCGACCCGTTTTGAAGTGAGAGCTAAGAATGTGATTTTGTAATCCCATAGAGTACTGTGTAAGATTATATTGGTCGACCAAAATGGCGCATATTTTCCCTTGTAACATCCAAACCGAACATCCTTTAGCCCTAAGATTTCACAGGTAAATGAGAAAAATAGTAGCTTTCTTCTGATACCAAAATTTTGACCACTTCTGGTAAAATCTGGGGTCCCTGGGGATGAGGCTATTAGCGATCGGACCATGGACCCGGGGGGTAGGACACGATCTGCTCGATTTGGGCTTTGGTGATTTCCAAACGGTAATTTGGGGAACTGCTACGTGCATTTACTGTGGCAGTCTCTGTCTCAGTGAAATTACAAAATCAGTTCTTAAAACCTTGTTCAAAAGATCTTAGTAATATCATGATAATTTAAGAACAAATTATTAACGTCAAAATCCATCGAGGTTAGGGGATTAACCTCGCTGCAAAACAGTGCAATTTCCAATAACGGTCATGTAGATTTAAATATTTGTGACCAGGCCTAGCCTTGAGTCAAGTCTGTGTGTGACCGTTCGATATGCGTAAGAGCGCCCTCCTACCGTTAAGTCTTTGAATAAGACTAGCACTCGGGTTACGCCGGAAATTGATGTCGTTCTGTTGCTGTTAGGTTGGCATGTCCTGCCCCCCCTGCATGGACCTTTAAACCAACAGCAGTGATGAAGCCAGCCCCCATAATCCTTTGCGCACAAACCATATTATCTACTGGAAATGTGTGTTGATTCATCATTTCTTTGTTAGTCACTGTGGCAGTAACTTCTGGTCAGGTGTACACAGTACGTAGCGTAAATACAGGTACATAGACAACCGTTCAGCCTTCAAATTGGCCCGAATACAAAGTTGTTGTCTCATTTACTATGGCAAAACCAGAATAAAACAAAAAAAACATATCAACGGAAATTGAACGATTTGGATTAGTTATTCCATTAACTACATTTTAAAACAAAAATTTTATGTGGGCAACATATGTTTTTATTAAAATCTAGTTTTACACATACTTTCTCATGGACCTGTGACCTATATGGCAAGATTCCTACAAGGAATCCCTGGCCCAAAAGGGCATGGGGATTCAGTCTGTCTGTCTCACACTGAACTCAGGACCCCCTAGCCCAATCTAGTTGACATTGCACCACAGGACCTCAGTTCTACTGCTATTCATGTGACAGACAGGTCTGAAGGTCCGAAGGTCAAAAGTCATACTTTGCATATTTCAGACTCTTTCCGCCTCTTATTCCCAGAAAACATGTGCAACCTCTCTATTACTTTCGATTTCCAAAATTTTCCACTCTTCCCAAGGAATTACTGTGTAAGTTTCTCCTAAGCAATAACAGCCATTTTGAAGAGTGCCCCCAATTTCAAAATTTGAGATTTTTTCACCCGTTGTGTGGGGACACAAGTAGTCTCAATTAGGCTGAAAGGTATGACTCTCCCATGAAGTGTGCAAATGGACCTCGGGCAATCAAGTCAATGTTTTGTTATGGGTTTGTTCATTAATAAGGGGTCCAATGGTTGTCCGGTTGAATCGGGTCAATTTTGCAATTTGAATGTATTTTAAACAACATACAAAGCATTTCGGCCCCTAAACTTTGTTATCAAAAGGAAGTGTAGATGGGGTGTAATTAAAAAAAGGCACAAAAGTTTCTGAAAGTTCATATTTTATTTTTAATCATTTGAAAAATGGTGTGATTGTGATTTCAACCTATCAGAAATGTACCATGTTGTGAATGTATTATCAAACTAATGTTATTACTTGTAAAAAGGTTAGTTTAATTTATGTTTTCAACACCTGAATATATAAAAATATTAAATTTTTTCTATGTGTGCATTTATACTGAAAAAAAAACCACTATTGGGTGTCCGAGTTACATCGGTCTCCAAAAACAGAAAAACTTGTGATTTTTTTAAGATAGTATTTGCTGTTAAACTTAAAAAGCTTTAATATGTTTAATTATTTAGCATGACTTTAAAATTCAACTGCACCTTTCAACTCATCAGAAATGCATTTGTCCGATGCAACTAGGACACCGAATCTGTGGTGTCCGAGTTACAAGCGACATCTCAACTTTTCATGATTTTAGCCCACAAAGCTGTTCACAAAATATGCAATAAGACAACAATAAATGTCTATTCAGGTACCATACATGCTACAAATCACAATCCAGGTTAATTTCAGTAGCGAATTGGTCTACTTACAGGGTAAAAACTGCAAAATATAGCTAAAAAAAACATAATTTTTTGCTGTACCTTTTCAGTTTTCAAGGGAGGTGTAAAAAAACAAAATCGTCATATTTTAATTTCATGTGTTTCTAAAACTGGCTTTGTTGAATTTCTTATTGAAAATGGTGATAATGAAATTCCCAGATGGTGTTTTAAGCAGAGTTTTAATTATTTATATGTGAGTTTGCAGGGTTGAGACACAACAACCCTTGGTGTCCGAGTTGCATTGGTCAATTGGACAATATTTTCTACATTGAACGTCTCACCATTCTTTTCGAAGTTTTTGAAAAGGTTAAATCTTGAATTCTAAAGTATGATATTTCTATTGGTCTTCATAGAAAAACATTATTTTCAAAGTTTTGTAATCAAACTTGAATTGGCCCAAATGTACACTAATTGGACCCCTTATTAATGAACATACCCTTATGCATGAGACTCCCTAGCTTCCAATTATAATCAGGGGAGGAGGACAACCACTTACCATCAACATGAATTCCAATTTCAATCGGCATCAACATCTGCGTAACCTGAGTTCTACGTTCTTTTCAAAGACTTACATGGTGAGCCTGAGGGCGCTCTAACGTATATCGGACAAAGACTTTGACTAAAGGCTAAGCTGGTCATGACTATTTAAATCTAAAAAAAA
Organism: Ophioderma brevispina; assembly: GCA_023653785.1. Taxonomy (NCBI): domain Eukaryota; kingdom Metazoa; phylum Echinodermata; class Ophiuroidea; order Amphilepidida; family Ophiodermatidae; genus Ophioderma; species Ophioderma brevispina. The sequence continues at coordinate 43,419 of JAMKCH010000727.1, forward strand.
AATGACCTTCATTGGGAAATTACCCTGTTTTTGCAGCGGGGTCCACTAACCCGGACGGATTTTGAAGTCCAATAATTTAATTCCAAAATTATCATGAAATCACTAAGATCTAATATTAAGCAAGGGCGATTTTTTATGGTCACTGGGACTGAGTCTGTCGTAGAAATGGATGTAAGAATTTCCATAAATTAAACCGTTAGGAAATCCCAAATGCCCAAATCGAGCAAGATCGTGTCCTCGCCCCCTAATTATAATGGGGTTAATGTTCTTGTTCCGTATTGGCTTATTGATTTCTTCATCCAGGCCTTATAACACCAAGGAGTCTTGGATTGGCTCAATGATATTAATGGTTTTGTGTAGGTGTCCCACCCGGGTCCAATTGCACAAAAGCAGGGAACTTGAGACAATCGCCTATTATGTGCTGTTTTTAACTGATTGTATTTCGTGTGTGTTTATCATTGCTTCTCTGTATTTATTGATCTTGTTTCTGAGTGGCAAGCACTTCACTTTGGGGGACAAGTGTCTGATTTGGGTCTGAATTTTCAGATTAATTACCGGTTTATAACGCCCTGGTCCAAATCAATCTTTTTGCTAATTCAGTTACCATGTAAGCATTTTGCGCGTATTTCTTTCACTCCTTAGGCACCATAAACTGCTTAAAAAACCTTTCCCAGTAGACCTAGGCCATGCCAACCATGAGAACAGCAGCAATCAGGCAGCGCTAATCCACAGCTAGGGTTTAGCTACCATCATGGCTGACATGAGGGGTCTACAGCTACACTCACTGTCAGGGTACCAATACAGCTTGCACAAGTGGTAAGTTCCTAAACGCCTATCAATCAATGCAAATCAGAATTCACAGCCAAATTCACTGTGGGAGTTGCACCATGTGCACTTGAGAATATAGAGAGTATTGCTATTCAGGAGACCTGTTTGGTGGCCAAAAATTTGAGGTTGTCAATGTTGTAGGTACTTGACATGCTCACCACATACAAGGTAAATTGACAATGTTGCCTGCTGTGGAACTCCAGAGTGCACTCCCAAGTGGATAGTGACTGATTGGGTTAGGTATGTATGGTAGATACTTGTAGATACTGACCTCAGTGGTCCATATTGTTGGGCTAGTTAACATGATGTACCGCAGTAGCACCTCAGAGTGAAAAGTGACTCTAGAGTTCACCATTGTCTGGTACTTCCCCGGTCTTGTAACCTGATCTCAAGTACTAGTAGAAATCTTGGGTGGCAGGTAGGGGTAGTAGGTTATTCTCTGGCACACTGAGGCTACACAGAGTAAACCTCACACATGTTGTGAGAAGGGGAGCAGTTAACCTTGGGATATGGTTCCTCCCACTCAAAGTTTGAAGTAAATATAATAACATGCAATTTGGATAATTTTTCAGGTACTTTCCCATGAGCCAACCACAGGTTTCCATACATGATTTACCTGGTGGACATCACTAAAGCACAAGCATACTGCCAGGCAGTAGTGAGCGCATCCTGTATAACATGTCTTTTTTTTTTTTTTGTAAATGTGACTGTCATTAGAATTAGTTATTGAATAATTGCTCTTAATGTTCTTGAGCCTCTAAAATCTTTGAAGCAAGGATTGATAGGCATAGTGTGTGGGTGTCATGTTATTTATTATCTTATCTGGCTCATTTGGTCATATAATATGGACAAAATGACAAGAAATGGTTCAAGGATAGCTAATGATTCCATGTCTGGTATACTGATGAATGTAAACCATGATAATTGCTTGCCATCTTTGTTCGGTGAGGACCAATGGATGGATGTAAGGAGCTTGAACTCAAAGGTCATTTAAGGTCAAAATAACATAGTTTATTAAGGTATTTCATTCAGAAAAAAGTGGAAAATCTTTATTAGTGAATGATTGAGTCCCCATATTACTTGGATGCTGACTTTTTTTTTTTTTTTTTTTTTTTGGTAGATACTATGTAGATACTGACCTCAGTGGTCCATATTAGTTGGCTAGTTAACATGTACCCAGTAGGCACCTGCAGAGTGAAAAGTGACTCTAGAGTTCACCATTGTCTGGGTACTTCCCCTGTCTTGTACCTGATCTCAAGTACTAAGTATGAAATTTGGTGCAGGCAGGGAGGTAGTAGGTACACAACCAATTTCTTCATGGGAGTACCTTTGAAATAGCTGTTAAGTAGCCACGGAGTACCCACCCGCAGGGGTACCACATCGCCGGCCGCAAAAGTGGGGGTAATCATCCACCTAGGTACACACGCAGTAGCTTAACCACTAGTCACCCCATGCAGGAGTACCTGCATGGGTACTCCCATGCAAATGAGCTTTGAGCTCTGTGTGTTTATTTTAGTGATTTTATCCATTATTTAACATTTTGGTCACATATGTTATGTTTTTACACAAAATGTCATATATAGGGGTTTTTGGTGATGCTCAACTCAAATATGGACGTTACTAAGCTTGAAAATGATCAGAAAGTCGTAAACAACAATGGAATGTTTGGCGCCCTCTATGGTCTAAAGTGCTGCCTACTAGGCAGCTGGTAGTGGAGTACCTGTGAAGGTACTCCCGAGGAGTAGCTGCAGAGGTACTCCACTACTGGTGGCTTACATGGGTACCTGTCAGTCACCTAACAGGCAACTGCAGAGTACACTAAAGGATGGGTACTGCTAAGTAAACATAGCTGCTATCACCCAGTGGCTTGTGTACTTCGCAAGTACTTAGTTGTAGATACTGCATCAATAACGCATCAAGGGGGTACCCATAGAGTAGAGCTTAGAGTACACATGGAGTAGCCTAAGCTCTGGGTTACACCGTGAGTAGGAATCTTGCTGTGTATTCTCTGGTCACACTGAGGCTACACAGAGTAAACCTCACACATGTGTGAGAAGGGGAGAGTTACCTTGGGATAGGTTTCCTCCCACTCAAAGTTTGAAGTAAATAGAATAACATGTAATTATGGATAATTTTTCAGGTACATTTCCCATGCCAACAACAGGTTTCCATACATGATTTACCTGGTGAAATCACTAGGAACAAAGCATTACTGCCAGGCAGTATGTGAGCGCACCTGTAGAACATGTGCTTTAAAATGTGACTCATTAGAATTAGGTTATTGAATATTGCTCTTATGTTCTTTGAGCCTCTAAAATACTTTGAAGCATGATTGATAGGCCAGGTGTGTGGGTGCATGTTCTTTATTTTCTTATCTGGCTCATTTTGTCATATAATATTGAACCAAAATGACAAGAAATGGTTCAAGGATGAGCTAATGATTCCATGTCTGGTATACGGATGAATGTAAACCATGATAATTGCTTGCCATCTTTGTTCGGTGAGGACCAATGGATGGATGTAAGGAGCTTGAACTCAAAGGTCATTTAAGGTCAAATAACATAGTTTATTAAGGTATTTCATTCAGAAAAAAGTGGAAAATCTTTATTAGTGAATGATTGAGTCCCCATATTACTTGGATGCTGACTTTTTTTTTTTTTTTTTTTTTTTGGTAGATACTATGTAGATACTGACCTCAGTGGTCCATATTAGTTGGCTAGTTAACATGTACCCAGTAGGCACCTGCAGAGTGAAAAGTGACTCTAGAGTTCACCATTGTCTGGGTACTTCCCCTGTCTTGTACCTGATCTCAAGTACTAAGTATGAAATTTGGTGCAGGCAGGGAGGTAGTAGGTATTCTCTGGGGACACTGAGGCTACACAGAGTAAACCTCACACATGTGTGAGAAGGGGAGAGTTACCTTGGGGTAGGTTTCCTCCCACTCAAAGTTTGAAGTAAATAGAATAACATGCAATTATGGATAATTTTTCAGGTACATTTCCCATGCCAACAACAGGTTTCCATACATGATTTACCTGGTGAAATCACTAGGAACAAAGCATTACTGCCAGGCAGTATGTGAGCGCACCTGTAGAACATGTGCTTTAAAATGTGACTCATTAGAATTAGGTTATTGAATATTGCTCTTATGTTCTTTGAGCCTCTAAAATACTTTGAAGCATGATTGATAGGCCAGGTGTGTGGGTGCATGTTCTTTATTATCTTATCTGGCTCATTTTGTCATATAATATTGAACCAAAATGACAAGAAATGGTTCAAGGATGAGCTAATGATTCCATGTCTGGTATACGGATGAATGTAAATCATGATAATTGCTTGCCATCTTTGTTCGGTGAGGACCAATGGATGGATGTAAGGAGCTTGAACTCAAAGGTCATTTAAGGTCAAATAACATAGTTTATTAAGGTATTTCATTCAGAAAAAAAGTGGAAAATCTTTATTAGTGAATGATTGAGTCCCCATATTACTTGGATGCTGACTTTGTTTGGTTAGAGTATTGAAGGGCTATATTGAAGGTTAGGTCAAAGGTCATGAGTTCAAAAGTGGTCAAATAACCATCTGCCTTGTTATTTCATTCATTGAAACTCATTTCTCCCACATAATAATTTAGAACAAAAATATCATTTTTGATTGATTTTTGTAATTGTGATTGATGTAGTGACGGAGAGTGCAAAAGAAGGTTTGATGAGTGAGATGTTGTATGCTGATGATTTGTTTTTAATGTGCGAGACAATGGATGGACTGAGGGAGAAGTTTTGGAAATGGGAGGCGGCTTTTGAGAGTAAGGGTCTTAAGGTAAACCTTGGGAAGACAAAAGTGCTGGTGAGCGGGGTGGAGAGGGAGGTGGTAGTGAGTAAGGTAGACCCATGTGGCGTGTGTGGGAAGAGGGTAAAAGCAAACTCAGTGTGGTGTGAGAAATGCACGGGAAATGGATCCATGGGAGATACACAAAGATGAAGAGAGTGACCCCAAGCTTGGCAAGAGATTTTATGTATGGAAGATGCGAGAAGGGAGCTGGAGGGATGGTGGAACAGGAGGAAAGAATTGTGTGATGAGGTGGAGTCTGTGAAGGAGTCCACATACCTAGGGAAAAGGTGAGGGTGGTGGATGCGAGCGCGAGGTGGCTGTGACAGCTTGAGTGAGGTATGGGTGGGTAAAGTTTAGGGAATGTGGGGAGTTGTTGCAAGGGAAAAGATATCCTTTGAAGATAAAAGGAATGGTGTATAAGAGTTGTGCGAGATCAGTGATGCTGTATGGGAGCGAGACATGATGTCTGAGCGGAAAAAAAAATGAGATGGGGATTCTGAGGAGGACAGAGAGAGCAATGATGAGAGCGATGTGTGGGGTGAAGTTGATGGATAGGATGAAGACTGAGGATTTGATGCAGATGTTGGGTTTGGAAGAGGCGATGGACCGGTCGGCGAAGGCGAATAGTGTACGTTGGTATGGGCATGTGTTGAGGAAGGATGACGAGCATGCCTTAAGAAGGGCCTTTGAGTTCGACGTGGGAGGTTCGAGGAGGAGGGGACATCCAAAGAAGACATATAAGAAGCAAGTGGAGGAGGAGAGTAGGAGGGTTGGGTTGAGGATGCATTGAATCGGGTGAAGTGGAAGGAAGGTGTAAGGGCGGTTGCTGCCAGTGTGAGGTGAATCCGGCCACCACCGTTTACGGGGACAAAACCAGATTTAAAACTTTGGATTTACTACTACTACCTACACAGTGTAATGGATTTTCATACAACAGCAATACTAGCTTAAGCTGGTAAGGGAGAATGAAGATTTGTATTTAAGGTTAGTCAAAGGTCATTTGAGGTCATGAGTGGTCAAATAACATTCTTAGCTAACACCTAATATATATGGTTAGCACTTCTTTCTACAGCTGTTTAGTCAGGCAATAACTTGCTGACTTTTTTTTTTACTTGCTGAAGGTGCCACAACTACTGTTACACTCGATAGTAATGATGTTGAACAAGCCTCTACCAGTAACATTGGCAACATCCAAGAGCTAGACATCTTACAGCAGACCTCTGGTCGGGAGTGCCAACCAATACCTACTTAATCACCACACCATTTCAGAAGAATGTCAGCACAACACAGGCTATACCGACGACGCTGATGGCCAATAGGCCCGGTGGGACTAGTTCAGCAGACCAGCTGATTGTGACTGCAGTGAGGGTGAGAGTTGTTTGTCAGGCATCTTAGATCATGTTAGCCATTACAAATGAGGGATGGAACTGGATGTCAGTGTCTGACAGGGAAGTTTTACAGGCGGGGCAAAAGTCTCATAACTCTTTAAACTGAAGCTGGGAATTTCATTAGTTCCTTTCAGTGTTCCCAAGTTTGACTTTGAGTGGGAGAATGGGTCTAACTAAAGCATTAACTTATGTCAGCTTCACACATCAATCATTTGCCGTGGTCCTTAATTGCACCAACATAAGATTATGTAACAAAAACAAAAACAAAATATATTTAAAAGTACAAGAGTTCTTGAGGCTTGGTCAAATTTACTAATTTAAAAAAGGCATTTTGTATTCATAGTGCTCGTTGCTACGTTGATATTGATAGTAATTTTCCTTTGAAGTGATGTAATAACAATGAATCAACAGAAACAATTAATACACAATTGTAAGGTTCATTTTGTCTCATACAGCTAAGCCTATTTGAAGGTGATGTATCTCTTCATGTATAAATTTGTGTTAAAGAATTAAAGGTCACCAGTCATCTAGGGTCATTTGAGACAATTGTGTAAAAAAGACATAAAAATACTGTTCCTTGCACATAATGTTCTGTATTCACAACGAACTTGGATCTGGCTTAACTCTTAGTCCAGGATTACTGCTGAAAATATGAAATAGAAAGTATAACTCAGTAATGAGATCTTACCAATTTAAGTTGTTTATCTTTCATATTTTATTTTAAAAAAAAAGAAGGGTCCTTCCTAGACAGACTTTCTCCTGGACTAAGAGTTAAACCAGGAATAAGTTCTTTTGTGAATACAGGCCATTGAGTATTTATAGGCAAGTGAAATTAAATGTTTACACGCCCCTAATGGCAATAGAATTGACTTTTGTATCAATATGCTAGAAAAGGGCCATGAAATGATATATTAAAAGTCACCTACTAGAAAAAAAGGGCAGAACATGCAAAAACGGGGCAAGGTTTGTAAAAGTGAAATTATTGTAATTGTCTTATTAGTTCATTATGATATTTGAGGGGTAGGTCACGGGGGTATGCAGGGATAAGAAGTGACATTTAGAGATTAATTTTTGCTTACTCAGAAGTGATTGTGCATTTACTAAAGTTGCTCTTAATGTTCTTTGGTATGATCATATCAACATTATAAATGCCTAAAGCCCATGATATACCACCAGTCGCAGCGAGCGATTGGCATGCGCAATACCGGATTTTGACCCAAGATCAAGTGTTACGCATGCTCACGAGCATAAATCGCTCACTGCGACTGAAAGTATATCATGGGCTTAACATTGAACTTGAAATGCAGTAGTTTATGACAGCAGTAATATTGATAATAGCCAGAAGTTATTAAATGAGATGATATATTTTTGAATTTGATGATTAGGGTAATTTAGGTTTGCTATCACAACTTGGATAATGGAAATTAATACTCGCCAGGATCAAAGGAAATCAGTATAAAAGTGCATTGAAATGAGGTAGTCCAACTATACTCTGTAAACCTAGAAGTACAAAGTAATCAATAAACTCCCACACCAGTTTCACAAGGATTGCCTGGTATTTGTCAACTTATATGACCAGTATTTTGTGTATCAGTATAAGAGATTGTTTTGTTCTTACACCACACGCTGTGTCTTCAACGCACGTGATTTAGACTGCGTCTAAGAGTGTATAAGGCTTTGTAGTACGGCGCGATAATGCTGCGCAGCGCATCGATTAATTTACTTGAAGTTTATGAAGTATATATACTCAGTCTTCGGTTAGGGGTTCTTGCCCTAAATCCCATGAGTACTATCTGCCAATTGGTCACAGTGGAACCTACATGATTTATTTAACCAATTAGCAACATGGTAAGAATTGTGGTAGGGCTGAAGCTGCATTGTAATTGGTTATTTAAATGAATATATGATGTAATTTATTAGCCAATCAGAAATACTATATGAAAGGCACAGGTGTGATTCTAAAGGATTTTTCCTGATTTAAGGATTTTTTATTTTCAAACATTTCCAAATTTTTATTTAATATTTCAGCCCGATTCTAAGCATTATAGGTCAATTTTACACTGTTTTTTCAGGATTTTTTTTTACCAAATACAGGATTTTCCATCTGCCAGGTAGGGGTTAGTAAATAGTCTGTTTCTCATCTTTCAGGCTGAGCCTCTTCAGAGCAATGAGAATGTTACAGTCCAGCTGAATCAGACTCCACAAGGGTATAGCATCATCACAAACAAACCACAGCCGTCATCACCTTGCAGCTCAAGCCCTCTCACTGATGTGACTAGTATAGTGCCCTCTATGACAACGGCTGATCTCTCCTCGGATACTAGTAAGTGACTAGCTAGTGTGTGTGTGTGCGTGTTTGAGTGGAATAGCTCCCTCTATTGGTAGGAGTTGTATAGAGTCGAGAGAAGATAATGAAGTTACATAAATTGTAAGGAAATTGAAGTTGTGTGTGTGCTTGTGATATATTATGTCATGCAAGAATTTGAAATATCTGTTAAAGATCTTTATAAGTCTATGTAACTGGCCAAAATCATGATTATCAGTGTAGGGCAGATTAATTGGTGCGTGTTCCGATCGTCTTTGATATCAGATGAAAGGCCTTTTTTTTTTCTCACGGTCCTGAAATTTGAGCCCAAAAAATCCATTTCATTGTCAAGATATAAACAAAAACTGCCATTTTAATGGTTACCCATCAATATCAGCACAGTATTGAATAGGATATCCTGTCAACAATAAACATAAATCGGAACAAGCACCTTTAAGGACAGTGTTAACCCTAAGTTTCTGGGTGTCTGTTTTGGCTTGCAAATATTTGACTATGATATGTAAAAGTATACATTTCTATAAAGTAAATTAGACAATGAATCTGATTTTCGGCATCGGATAAATGTGAAACTTAACACATTTTGGAAAAAATACCAAAAAAGTGAGATTTTGCCCCAAATTTTTCAGACAGCATAACAAAAGTAATTTCAATTTTCATGATTTCTCATATTATTTTTAATAAACAGGACAAAATTGTCTAGGAATGGTTTTCTTCTTTTTTTTTGAAATAGAGCTTAGTTTTCGAAAAATTAAGAAAAATTTTTAACTTTTCTTTCCCAAAATTTAAGTACATATTGAGGAATATCTTTAATTAAAATCGAAATATTAAAAATTTAGAAAACTTATCCTAGGGTAGACCGATTGCTATGGTATGAAAGTTGGTCTACCTTTTACTTCAGTATTTTTGGGGTTATTTTGTCTGAAAATTTGCCAAATTTCGCCAGAATTGAACATTGAGAAAATCTGTGTTTTAGTAAAAAAGGGACTTTTTTGCCATTTCAAGCTACCTCCTTCTGAAATAACTTGATCTTTGAACTTCAAAATTTAGTATGTTTTATGCAAGTGATGGAAATACATCTTTATGCACTATCAAATCAAACATCTTTTGCCTCTAACTCAAGAAATCAGAAGAAGAAGAAGTCTAAATTACCACATTGTTTACATTTTTAAATATTATTTTTCACTTTTCCAAGATGCGTTCACGCAAAAATAAATGTAAACACACGTCCGCTTCATTACGTAGTAAAATTCACCGCACAACGCGATGCTGCGCATTATGCTGGACAGCGTGAAATGCGCTTAAATTCCCGCCGTTAGACCATGTGCTTTTTGTGACTTAAAATGGTAACAATAGCTGTTTCAAATTGAAAAAAAACAAGGACAGGGTTGTCTACAGTGGACAACCTTTATTGGTAAGGAAGTAGAACCCAATGTTCATTTTAAATAGTACAAAAAGAAATTTGTTGTAAAAACAAAAACACTATCCTTGACACCATCCTTAAGGGACCAATGGGTTCTCCCATTGACCTGTGATCAGTGTGGTGTGATAGTGGTTATACTTTGTTCATCACTTAATAGGCAAAAGTTATATGGCTTTTGTTATTCTGTTTTACATGCGCTCCTCTTGCCACAAGTGTATACTGCGCGGACAACACACACTCTGTCTGCTGCGTTATTGTTGCTTGCTGTTGCATCTGCACTATTCTATATCAATTCACGGTGTGGAGAGTTTTGCCTATTTGGTGATGAACAAAGTATAGGTGGGCTTATGGCATCACATTTAGACAGTGCCTCAATCAAGAATAGTATGTAAGGCGTATTCACAGACTTCAATATAAGTAGACGCCAAACGCCAGCGCAAATGTCGTAACCATCTTTTGCCGCAGTGCGTACTCGTTTTTATAGCTTGGCATACCAATTTATTCATTTATTCCCCGATTTCCATAATCTGGTGTACTAATTTATTCATATATTCACTCATTTGCATAGAACGATGTACCATTTCCAGGCCAACAGGTCACGGCGCATGCATGTGCGCGTGCGAGTTTCGAATAGTGACCGTAATATTTATAATTTTCAAAACATGGTTACGGTGGCCGCCTATTCTTCAACGCGGACGTACGGCATCTAGCTTTATTAGTATCTATGGGGGTTTTGTACTTTCCCAATTGGAAAGTTTTCAAATGTTACATTTGGGAAAGATCACCTGTTCCCTATCAGTAGTTGTGGTCTCATCAGAGGCAAAATGTACACCAGAAAACTGTTACTGTAAAGGCCTATTTTTAGGGCTGGCTTGTTCAGATATAGTATCAAGTAAAGTGCGAAGCAGCAGGGCCCAAGGAAATTAATAGAGTCAAACGCTAACATCTTATACTAACTACTGTCCAGTATGGACCCAAGAGGGGACTTATTAATTAAATTGAGTAAGTGACTGTCCTATGATATGTTTCAACATACTATGGTGCATTTAATGTTAAACCTGACATATATACACATTAGGAGAGGATTAGAGTAAAACAAGGTCATACACAGCCTATCCAGAGAAAAAACCTTGATATGGCATTGACATGTCGGGACTTTTAAGGTAATTGGCAATGAGGTGGGATCTACAGTTAAGGAAATACTAATTTTGGTGCCTTTTTTCAGTTTTTGAGATAAATGCATAAAGTGAAGCAAAACAATTAAAAGGCGCTCTACAGCGACATGAACAATACTTTAAACTTAACAATTTACATGGTAGAAACAAAAATATTATATGGTTCCCCTCAAAAAATCTTGTAAGTTTTCTAAAATCCAATATGGCTACCATTACCATGACAATAGTAGATGTGACTTTTCATGCAAATTTTGGGGCATTCATGCCCAAACATGTAAAATCAGCCTATTTCGGCTATTAGATCCCCCCCCCCGGGTCCCCCTCAAAACAACAGGTCTGGATATGCTGGTGCACTGGGTCCTTCAAGGTGTGGGGAAAACATCAAAAAGGTCAACATTGGCAGTTTACCAATTTTGTGTGTGTGTGTGCAATGAATGACACACAAGACACTTCAAATATTCACTTAAAGCCAGGTTCTTTTGATAAGAGCATGGCAATGGTTCATTTTAATTGCCCAATATGGCCGCTGTCATGGATAGCATCAGCATTCAAATGTCACCCAGTGAACCATTAACGTCTATCTAGGAATTTGGGAATGTGTTAATCATGGGAGAGAAGCACAGCATCCTGTACCTGCTATGCTTTCTGTATTGTATAAATGATATCTGACCCCATCTCCTAATGCTACATAGCCACCCTGATCTTTGGATAACTGATAGCATCAGAATCCCAAATGTCACCCATAGGATATTCGGTAATGTGCGTATAGGAATGCAGAATGAAATACATCGTTGTACGTCTGTGTGACTGTTTGGATTTTATTGTAAATCAACCGATTACATCTTGCGACACTTCTTGTGCAGCAGGCTTGAACTTATAGTTATTTAAAGATAATATCAAAATATAAAATACTATTTATAGGAGTATTTAGAGGGAAATGACTGATGTAACTTGATTTGAGTGCAATCATGGAAATCTAATGTCTAACAGGATTGCAAACAGTGAATAAATTGGTGATGATTGCAACTTTGTATTATAAAATGTCACCTTTTGATTTTTTTTAAATCAAAGTTGCAAAACTTATAAGGGTGGGTGACCCGACCATGGTTTGATTTTTCTCAGGATGTTTTCCCCTTCAGATGGAAGCATATCTCAAAAAACATCTGATTTACAAATGTGAGTTAAGTCAGTTCAGCCATTTGGATAGTAGAAGCAAAAAGTGTACTAATTAGGCCCAAAGGATTAATGTAATTCACCACATTTGAGACATTTTTAAATTTTACTCGAGTAATGAGAAAAATATGAACTTTCCAATATCAAAATCTCAATTTTGACAAAGTGGGGGAAGAGGTTGTTGATTGGGTCATCGGATGCCCCCCCCCCAATTCCAAAAAGCCCCTAAAAAGAGCTCCAAAAAGTACAAAAATGAGGGTTTTATGCTTTTTTGGCCCATAAAGGGTTAAGATTTTGGTAAAAAAATCCACTTTTGCCAAATTCGAATTTGGGGGAAAGTCCCCTTTAAAAATTTGGCCCCTGGTTTTCCACCTATTTTGTTTTTATGTTTCCCATTAGATTAGCCCATCCCACAAAAATATTGATTGGTCCCTCCCTAACAAGTTTCACTCCCTTGATGACTTTTAATACAATTCTTATTTCTTGTTTAACAAGACTATACTTTGTTCATCATAAAGTGGAAACAAAAATATTCAGCTTTCGTTTATCCACAAGTGAGAGTAATCCATTTTACACACACATGTTGACACAAGCGTATGCTACGGGCACATCACATACTATATTTGCTGTATTGTGTGGCTTTCAGTTGTGCCCACACTATATCAATTCTGGGGCCCATTCAAGTTCAAAATTACGCTTGATCGAGTTATGCTTGATAAATCAAACTTACAATCGATCGTAAGTCTTTGTGAAACGAGCCCCAGGTGTTAACAGTATTGTCTCTTTGGTGTGGAACAATGTGCAGTCTTAAAGGGACATGATAATGGCATGAAAAAAAGTTGACATAATGAAAAGGACCCTTACTGAAATCACTTCCACAAGTTTGAAAACAATTTGGATGTTTACATTCTGTAAAAACAGGAAGAGTTCCAGGTGGAAGGTGGCAGTTTGTGGCAATTTCTGGAACAGAAAAGCAAGGTGTTCACATCCCTGACAGAATTTACAGTGTATCTAGCATGTTTTGCAACACAATTCAAAAGCATTCAGACCGGGATTCAGGCATTCTACTTTAGGCTTGTAGTAAGATATTGATCTGGCAAGTGAAAGATGGATTAGCCAGGATTAGCACATATACAACAACAATGGTCTGTGAGCTGATGACAACATGCTTTTCAAGTTTGGTAAATGCTGGCAGTAATGTCAGCATCCTTGTTCCAGAAATTGCCACAAACTGCCACCTCTGGAACTCTTCCTGTTTTTACTGTTTTTACAGAATGTGAACATCCAAATTGTTTTCAAACTTGTGGAAGTGATTTCAGTAAGGGTCCTTTTCATTATGTCAATATTTTTTTTCATGCCATTATGTCCCTTTAAGAAAATTGGGGTAAATCAGGGGCGTACCCAGGCCATAAGGACCTCAGAGTGGGTTTGGAGTGCAGGGGACCTCTGATAATTAAAAATAGGCTGATTTTGTATAATCTTTTGAAAACCCCCGGGATGCTTGCACAGCCTCCACACCCTGGCTAGGTACGCTGGTGTAAATAACAGAAAATTATCAAGGTTGGTGTCTCTCACTAAAATAGTTATGAATTGGAGAAGCTTTTTCATCAAGAGTGAAATAACCCAGTCTTGTTTCTGTATTATTTCTGTTTTGTGTAGCAATTCAGTCTAGACCATCTTCTCTTTGCCCCCATGCAGCAGTTGTCGTGGTACTTTTATTTTGATAACATCATTGAAGTGGAAATGTCATTTGAAGAAACATTAATGTCTGGAGACAGGATTAATCCAATAAATCCAATAAAGGGTGAAACAACTTAATTATCTTGTTCCAGTGGGATTTCTTGATTATGTTACCAATCAATCACCCATCATCTGATACTCCCCAAGAACCCTTTAGAAATAGATGTTGGCATTTGATAGCATCATTATTCAAAAGTCATTCAAAGGAATGTTTGCTTAATATCCAGGAATTTGACATTTTAAAATCTAGATTGAGCTTGTGCACTGTACATCTGTTTTGATTTCTTAATCTGTTATTAATTCACAAATACTCTAGAGTCTCTTGGAATACTCCCCATGCATCAGTGTTGAACTTTAGAGTAAGTCGATAGCATCAAAGAATTTAAATGCCATTCAACAAAGCAGTACTGATAAAAGAGAGGAGTTTATGAATTAGAGATGTATTAATTTACACAAAGCCAACACATGCTGTTGCTACCTGGGCTGGTATACTAGATAACTAACTTACCACCTAATTAGGTGATGCAGGGATCTATAGTAGGTTTTGCTCAAAGGTTAAGGTAGGATTATTGACTATGATGTCTTGGATAAATTTTGTTGAAAGTTGATTATAATGTGAGCAATGGTGACAGAAACATGTATGCCTAATTTTAATTTTTTAGAAATAATTATTACTTCAAACGTTAGTGAAATTAAAAAAAGTTAAAGGGCCATGGTCCAATCGCTAATAACCTCATCCCCAGGGACCACAGATTTTACCGGAGGTTGTCAAAATTTTTGTCATGCTATTATACAATATTTCCACATCTTTCTGCATGGTCTCTTTTGAAATCCAATATGTTAGTGATTGTCATTTCTTTAAGTCCTAATAATCTAAAGGTAGCACATATTAAGTTTTGAGTAATTGTGGTCAACGGGGCATATCTCTGAAATCATAAACAAAATATAGCAAATGACATTTAAAAACTGACTTTATCAGTTGATTTGGATTCACACCAGAAAATAACATGAGAAATAGTGGAAAATCCAGCCCCCACTGCAAGTGATGGTGTTTTTTTGTGCACCAGTTTCTAAGGCTGGTATTCTGAAAGGGAGACTAACTTTAGTCCTGGGTTTAAACCAGGGTTAGTCCTACAAGAGTGGGCCTTTTTTCCTCCCAACATGCTATAAAAATGTGCTGTAATGGGTGAGAAAATTCCTCATGGATGGGCCGGAATATGGCCCATCCATGAGGAATTTTCTCACCCCTTACATTTAACTTTCACATCTTTTTGAACGAAAAAAGGTCCACTCTTGTAGGACTAACCCTGGTTTAAACCCAGGTCTAAAGTTAGTCTCCCTTTCAGAATACCAACCAATGTGTACCCTAAAAACTGAGAGAAATGGTGAGATCTGGTTGAAAATCATGGTTGCTATCAATATTAAGTATAAAATCTGTAGGAATATCAAAAAAAGGTTGGCATTGATACTTTTATTTTGATCTGACATACCAATTTTAACCATATTCTTACAGGGAACATCTGACTGAAAAAGTGCCCTGACCTCCAGGGTTCACGGTGCATGCTAGTCTTGACAATCCAGTAACTCACAAAATTTGGGGATAACTACCCTAATTTCATGACTGACCGGGTAGGAGATAAGATCTTCAAGCAGAATGTTAGCTTAAAGAGACACTGGCACATTTGAAAAATAGTGCGCCCTCAAGATTTTTCAAAATCGATATTTTTGCTGGTTGTTAGGCTTTTATATACAAAACCCTACCCGAAATGATTAAGACAAATAAGTTCCTTATGGGGTAAAACAGAAAGATTTTATAATTTAACGTCGCTGGCGAGTTTAAATTCAGCAGAAGAAGGAAAATGGGGTTTAACACAAGAAACACGCACGCCGTATGCATGTTTCCCAGCTATGCCCACTGTTTGATCGGTATATAACCTTTGTGTTTTAATATCAGTGAGTACGATGTCAAAAATATTCATGTAAATATACACATTGTTGATTAAAGTTATGGAAAACTTAAAAGTGGCCTACAAATTAATTACAGGGATCGATGTCTTTATCCTCATTAATGTCCTTATCTGGTTTGGGTATGTTATTTTTATGTGTAAAATATATCTCTGTTCTTCCAATGCCTAGACTTCATTTGAGATGCAAATGAAGAAATTTCATTTTGTGAAAATGTGCCAGTGCCGCTTAAGTCTGAGATGTTTCCATTAAGGAGAAAATGTTTTTATCTGCATTTTTCAAGAACAAATGGGACTGTTTTACAGTGTGAAACATTTTCACTAACACTTTGATTCCCTGCCTTTAGCCATGGGGATTATTGTAATGGAGCTTATCTCTGTCATACATCTGCACACTGTTGAAAGTTCTCATTTATTATGACAAAACACAGAAAAAACAAAATTATCGCCGGCGACGCACTTTGACAAACTATTGGAATATTTAGTCCACTAACAACATTTTGTTGTAAATTTTACAAAATTCCATTGTGGGCAAAATATGATTTTTCTTAAAATCTAGTTTCCCACGTCGTTCAATGAAGAATGGGCATATAGGAGGCACTTTAGAATATTACAGATCATGCCTTGTAGGCCTAATGGCAAGATTCCTGCAATGGATTGTTCTGATTTTGCAGAGTATGATAGCTCTTGCATGTCCCTACTTATATCAAGTTGTCAAAATTGTGTCGCCACTGCTGAAAATTGTCTAAAATAAGAGAAATTTGTATGGGGTCAAAAAGCTGTGATGTGTGGCTCACTAACAAAAGTGCTCATTCCAATTTCAATCCAAACCTGAAACCCTAGGATACTCAAATGAAAAACTATCAGTGTCCAAGTTACCGGTTCATAGTGTTCAAAGTTCATAGGTTATTAGAACAGTTTTGGAAATACTTGGTTAACTTTTGTGCTATGGCCTAATACCCCAGTAGGGAATAAGAGAGAGTGACCTTTATTATTGATAGAGAACAGTGTTATTGCACCGACTGAACTAAGTTCGGGAGGGGAACTATAAAATGGGCTCGTCCGTATGTATGTCCGTATGACGATGACCGTGATAAAAATGTTAACCCTGGAACATTGGGGCATATCTTTTTGGATGAGCTAGAGTAGCCAAAATTTGGTTATAGGGTAGAAGGGGAAACCCCTACTCACCATGTAATATTCCCCCAGGGTCTTCCCTGGTCTGTCAGGGGGGGGTAGGGAAAAAAGGTCAAGGGAAAAAAGGTCTTATTGCACAGAAAATGTCAACAGTTGGCCATATTGTGTACGATTTACCTGGAGTCCCGTAAGGGTACGATGATATAATTGGTGGAAAGAAGCGGGTTGATGGAGTTCTCGACCTGATATATTGGGTGTAAAATATGCAATTCAGATCTAAATTGACATCAATTTATGAAAAGTTTCCCGCAAGGATTGTGTACAAGTTTCCTGGAGTTCCGTTAAGGCGTATAATGATGTAACTTGGGAGGAAGCGGACTGAGGAGTTCTTGAACCTGATTATTTTGGGCATAATTCGGGCAAATTAAATATGCAAATGAGTAATAATATGCAAAAAGCAGTGTAATTGCTAGGGTGGGGTAGGAGAAGTATACCACAACAAAGGTATATTAAAATATATAGTGGCCATGTTTTCATTGAAAGGTTTTTTTAGTTTGGTTGCAGCATGTGGAGCAGTCTTTGGGTGCCAGCCTGTTAGAGTTCTTGGAAATGTGAAAATCCGAAAATTCAGTGTTTCGCCCTTTCCAGACCCCAGTACAGGGCCAAATTTAAAAATGTGGGGTTACCTGATTTTTCAAAAAATAGTGTTGCCAAATGGAATAAATAGCATATTTTTACTAAATTAGTGAATTTTAAGGGATTTTTGCAAGATGAATTTTAAGATTTCGTGAGTATTTTACCAACTGGACCTTTTTTGGGATTCGTATTGTACACTTCATACATTGCAGGTGCATTTTTGCATGTTAGTGATCACGACATTCGGTGGGGACATATTTTACGCATCGCGTAAATACGAGTTCACCTTGTTTTTCCACTTGTACCATTTTTGAGGAGGGGGTGCAGGCTGTAACGTGTATATCTTACAGGAAATTCCATAATGAAACTCTTAAACTCTTTAAGATGTGTATTTATATTTTGGTTAGGTCTACAAATGGAAACTGTCCAAAAGATGCATGCATTTTGATATATTTGAACTCTTTGAACTACTTGAAATTAAGATTGACATGCAATATTAAAGGCAGCATTTAAATCCCTGCAGATAGGTTTGTACAGGATGATATTGTAATGTGTGTTTAGAGTATAATCATTTTTGCAGTAAACGTTAGCTTAATGCTGTCATTTGCCAGCTGAAAGATTCAAATAATCTGCTGGAGACATAAGTCCCTTGCAAGAGAAACCTCCCTTGCAAGACATACCTCCCTTGCCATTTGCTTGTTTATACTAGCTGAATTTTTCTTGGCATTTTATATCCTTCAAACCTAGGATAAGGCACATGAAAGTCAATGTTCTGTTTCCCGTAACATTGTTTGCAAATCATATTGAGGCAACTTTTCATTATTATTTTGCAGTATTTCAAATAACAGCCATTTCTATGAATGTATTATACCTAGGCTTATAATATGCTGTGGTAGGCGACGTATAGGTTCAATGTAGTGTTTTGCTGTGTGCAGGTAATTCAGTTGTTATATTTTCGGTGTCTACATTTAGGAATGATTTTGCGACTGTTATTTGGTATAAAATCACATGAAAATGGCAGTGGGGAAAAAAAAGAAACCTTGATAATTTCTACAAAATAATGAACTTTTGGGGGATTTCAGCATCTCAAATGTGGGCAGAAAATCATAATGCAGGCATGTTACTGGAAACGTAACATTGACTTTCATGAGCCTAATGCCAGAAGAAAAAGCTGGATAATACCAATAGAGACTACCATAGTTGAATGTGAATATGTAAGCTGATTGGGTCCGGATGTAGGGACTTTCTTCTTATATATCAACCCCATCAAACCATGAGTCTCTAATTGAAAATCACATTGCAAGCTTTGATGTGTTTATTGTCCCCGCCGAACGAGTTCGGAACAGGGACTATGAAATGAGCAGCGTCCGTCCGACCGTTCTTCCGTTCGTCCGTCCATGATAAAAATGTTAACCCATGTTGTATTCGATTTATCTGGAGTTCTGTAAGGGCGACAATGATGTAACTTGGTGGAAAGAAGCGGGTTGATGAGTTCTCGACCTGGTTAGATTTTGGGCATAAAATATGCTAATTTAGTGTCTAATTTGCATAATTTATGAACATTTTCCTGCAAGGCCGTGTACAAGTTTTCTGGAGTTCCATAAAGCGTATAATGATGTAACTTGGTAGAAGGAAGCGGGCTGAAGAGTTCTCAACCTGATTAGATTTTGGGCGATTTCGGCAACTTGATATGCAAATGAGCTAATAATATGCAAAAATCAGCGTAATTGCTATTTTTTGGAACCGGTACATCGGATACTCAAAATCTTGCGCCTTCATGACAGCCACATGCGCACATCTTTTTGCATTTGAAAGTGTGGATATATGTGGCTTAGGTATTCAATGAGCTATTCACATATGCAGCATAATTGCTGTATCTCTGAACGGTATGTCGGATGGCAAAATTCCTTCGCAACATAGACTACGATAGGGGAGGGGGTGGGGTGTTGTGGTGTGTTGTGGGAGTTTGGTGGGTTGTTTGGGAGGGTGGGAGTGTTGTGGGGTGTTTGGGAGGGGGTTGGTGTTGGGGAGGGGTGGGTTGGTTTATGTTGTTGGGGGAGTGTTTGGTGGAGGGGTTTATGGGGTTTGGGAGTAGGGTGGGAGTGTTACGGGGTGTTGGGTAGGGTGTTGGGAGGGTGGGGTTTGAGGAGGGAGTGGCGTGTGTGGTTTTTGGGAAGGGGAGCGTGTTACAGGGTCTGGGGTGGGTTGGGGTGTTGCGGGGGGTTGGGGTGTTGAGGGGCGTTAGGAGGGGTGAGGTGTTGCAGGGGTGTAAGAGGGGTGGGGTGTTGCCAGGGTGGGTGAGGTTGCAGAGTTTGGGGAGGGGTGATGGGGTTTGGGGTTTGTGGGAGTGTGGGCTGTGGGGAGGGGGGGGTGGGTGTGTGGTGGCGGGGGGTTGGGGAGGGGGTGGGGTGTTGTGGGGTTGTTGGGGAATGTGTGGGTTGTTGGGGAGGGTGGGAGTGTTGTGGGTGTTGGCGAGGGGGTGGTGGGTGGGGGCACAGGGGTGGTTGTGTATGTTGTTGGGAGAGTGTGGGTGGAGGGGGTGTTATGGGGGGTGGGGAGTAGGATGTGGGATTTTGGTACGGGGTGGTGGGGAGGGTGTTGGGGAGGCGGTTAGGGTGTTGGGAGGGATGGCGCCTGTTGTGGGGTGTTGGGGAACGGGAGGCGTGCTTGTTACAGGGTATTGGGGTGGGTTGGGGTGTTGAGGGGGGTTGGGGTGTTGAGGGGTTTTAAGGAGGGGGGGGGGGCCTTGCAAACATCAACTTTAGGAGGGGTGGGGTGTTGCCTATGTGGTGGGGTGTTGCAGAGTGTGGCGGGGAGGGGTGGGCGTTTGTGGGGAGTAGTGTGGGCTGGTGGGGAGGGGGTGGGGTGTGCGGGGGTTGGGGAGGGGGTGGGGGTTTGGGGTTGTTGCGGGACGGGGGTGGGGTTTTGAGGGGGGGTGGGGTGTTGTAGTTGCATAAATCGCATGTTAGTGGTTGCATTGTGGGCCATGTTAGGACGTGCCATATCATGGATACAAGCGGTCCCAAATCAGCTTACTCAGCTGAACTAAGAAGAGAAGGGTCGCGATCGCGGACATTCGGCGGTGACATATTTTACGCATCGCCACCCCCCCCCCTACTACGAGTTCGCCTTGTTTTTTTTCTCTACAAGGTAATAGAAATTAAATGTAGTTGTAACAATAAGCAAATAATTTAGTGGACATACCAAAACTACAATTGGCTCATCATTGATCTTTCAATGGTAAATGCAGAAATAAGGTTCATAAATTATTGGACTTTCCCCATTATGTGTCACAATAGGAGTATCACCTTTGGGTATTAACCAGCCACAAACTGTTCAAATGATGTAAGTTAAATAAAAACTTCTTGATTGGGGATTACTCCTAAGTTCTCTTAAGTTTTCCCACACAGCAAATCACTGGTTTTCTGACTTGGTTCCCTAATTCGCCTGCAATTTTGTAGAGTGGTGGAATATTTGCAGATGGCATTTGAAAAGCCTCTGACCCAGGAATCTAGGCTTGTTGGACTAAGTTTCACAGATATAACTTTTCTGGATTTTCCTAAATTTCAGAAAATTGGTAACTCAAAATTTCCAAACTTTTATTTATTTTTATTAGCCTATTTTGAGCCATTTCTCCCCAATTTCCATGCTGCTTCAGGAATTCATCACTATTTTGAGGATTTATTAGATACACTCTGTTACATCTCTGATTGCATGCATTTTTTAAGCTGAGTACAAATATTGTCACAAGAATTTTGTCACAATTTCACAAAGATTTTAACCACTAGTAAAAAGTTAGCTTTGGGAGTTTTTTTCCGTAAGGTTTGACCTTTAACCAAACGGTGCAATACCCACCCCCAATTAGCTACTTCCCATCACATCTTTCAATTGTGTAACCTGACATTGCATAAAAATTATAACATTTGTAATTGCATCTGCCTGTGTGTAAGAGATTGTGTATGTGACTCTGCCAAAGAAAATACTGATTTTCTGTTGTTTATTCATTCTTCTTTTTCACCTAGCCCTTTCAGTGCCTTCATCGCAACAGGACGACATCACCAGCGACAGCAGTCACCTAGCAACGGAAATCAGCCAGTCGGATTCAGCCGAGGACCAGGCAATGAACAGCCAATCCCAGCTTATAGGAACAGATGCAGTACTAGCCCAGCAGGTAAGTGATGGATATCTACTCTGTCATAGTAGAGTCTTCATGATATCTTCCTAGTATGTTTGCCTGGGAAAGTAGGTTATTACCACACTATGTGAAAGCTATTTATAGTCATATTCTCTTTCAGTAGGACCAACTTTTGTTGAACTGGTATTCCATAAATCTGAACATTCCCAAAGCAACAGTGCTAAATGCACCATTTGATCTCAATGCTGATTGGTCCAATGAGTGCACAGATTTTGTGAATCTTTCCCATGAGGCATCAGTACAAAGTGTTGATTGATCATGCCTGCAGATGGGTTATTAGATAATCAATAACCACTCAGTGCACAGATCATGTGACACCTTCTGCTGATTGGTCAACACTATATTGAGAACAAACCGGTTGGGCAATTCTTGAAAAAAGCTACATGAGTGAAATTGCTAAGTGATCTTGTCACTGCTTGGTCAATATGAAATCCAGAACTGATGAGTGCACAGATAAAAGTTGATGTTTAAGGGGGGAAAGTCAGCGTCAGAAGAAATTGAAAACCGCAAGCAAAATCCTAAACAAACCACTAAAGACCTGAAAAAATTGACCCAAATGTGAATTTTTTAAAGCTACATGCATGGTCTTCTAAGACAGTTTTTGTTGTTACCTAATGTATCTTGACATTGCTTGATTAAAGGTATGTGTTCTGATCACAAGGCCCACCCCTTGTTTTAACCAGAAATTATTATGATTTTGATATCATATGAAAGCATTAATAAAAATATCAGCATTCCTGCAGATGAAAGTTGGAAGTGAACATACTTTGGGTAATAATAATTGTGGAATTTATATAGCGCCTTTCACATGTATCAAAGCGCTTTACAATTATTGCTGCTACCGTTGGAATATGTCAGCTGCCATACATACCTAAGGCATACTCATACCTTTGGGCGGCGCTCAATGGACAATATTCCTAGCAGTTCCCCATTTCGTACCTGGGTGGAGAGAGGCAATCAAGATAAAGTGTCTTGCCCAGGGACACAATGCATTGGCGACAACGGGACTCGAACCCATGACCTTTGGATCACGAGCCAAATACTCTATCCACTGGACCATATGCGGGGATCATTCTTGTGTACTAAGTAGAGAACACAATGTCATAAAATTGGAACACCCACCTTTAAACTCCCTTTAAAAGGTACAGAAAGATTGGAAAAGTAGATAATGGATCTTTTGGAGGTCCGTGGTCCCAATTGACACTCCCCCCATAGATTGAGCAAAATAAAAAATATGTTGTTCCTATAAGATCCTTAAATACCTTTCCATCTTTAGAACATTGAGCAAACATATAGCAAGAAACACTAATGCAAGGCTTCCAAACATGAGGCTACCTGAAGTCAACAGAGCAACTACTTTTGGCATTATTACATTATACTCATCACACAATGTGCTTCATTCTGTTAACGATACAAAGTTAACAGAATAAAGAATATGATATAGAGTACGTGTGAGGGGGTATGATGTAATTATGCTGTTTTTGTATCCCAAGTTTTGTACCCCAAGTTCCAGTTTGGGTTACAACCCCTCAAAAGTGGCTGGAGGGAAGCATGTGCTGTTTGTACATTCACTTTAGATCGGTTGGCATTTTCAATATCCTTGCTCATGCTCCCCATCTGTTTTCTGATTGGTGCAGTGGTGAAGAACCAATCAAGAGTATAGAACAATTAAATCCACTATCAGTGATTCGTCCGAAAGAGTCAAAATATTTGAAATTCGCAGGAATAACCTAAAAGTGAAGGATAAGTCTGTAGAATTCTCATAAGTTACTTTTTATTCAACTGAAGAACTGACAGAAAAGGAAGAAAACGGCAGAGTTCAAAGATATGAATCTCCATTCAGTTACGTATTGTAGTAAGTGTTCGTACATAGAGTAATGATTAAAATGTCCGATTTTGTCCTTATTATGTTGCTTTTGGTCTTACCATTGGCAGGGTATGTTAGGATAATTGTACTTGTTACAGATATGCTAAAATCTGATTTTTGATGATTTTTTCGATTTTCTGATTTAGCAAATCACTGATAGTGCCTTTAATATTTTCAATATCAATGAACTTGGCAGCTAATCTGTTTGCTGATTGGCTGAATGGTTTCATAAAGAACCAATTGGAGCATAGATCGCTTGACGTTTTCACTATCACTGAATCTTGGTGGCTAATTTTGCTGATTGCATGTTTGAAGTAATAACTGAGATTGCATTTGTAAATTAGCGACTAGTTTAACTGACCTTTATACGTATTGTCATTGTTCCACTAACACTAATCTGAATATGATTAGTTACATTTGTATAGTATTGAATGTAACTGCTTATCTCTCCTGCTGGTTGCTCCAGTAACAAGGTAAGAAGTATATTTCATTCTCAAGTACTTGACACTGGTTGCAGCATAGGCATCAACACAGTATCAGCAGCAACGGGGTTTGTGCAAACTTTTGGATGTGCGAATTGGACAACGAGGAAATGTGTTCAAAACCCAGTCATAGAATACTCACAAGTCAGGAATATGGAAACAGGGAAGTTTCAACTAGAGTTGCATGTTATGGGCTAGTGGTCATTGGGATTATGAAATGTTTTGACTCGGTAAAGTACCTTCCACTCTTGGTGTTTTTAAAGAAACAAATACACGCATTTTTGATGGGTAATTGACAAACACTCATGTCTTTGCATTTACTGCTACAGATCAAGCCTGTATCACTGCCATTAATAACCACCCTCCACATGGCAAGTATTTCGTACCCACTTAAAATGTCTGCATAAATTTCATAGGAACCCTTAACATGTTACAGCATGTTGGTAGTTACACTGCTTGCAAAAAGTTCTGTCCCTTGTTTAATAAAGGTCATAATTTTTTAGACAATTATGAGGCAAAATCTGGCTTATAAAATGGGCATGTCGCTGTCTGGACGGATATCTGGGTGTCCACAAAACACGGTCAATAGTTTATGATGTGTTTTTTTCTAGAGGAACGTGGGGGGCCCCTGCAAAGCTTGGTTATTGTACCCAAATTGGTATATTATAGAAAGGAACCACAAGGGTTTCCCCTGTGTCTGCCATTGCATGGGCAAATGTAAAAAGATCAACATGCCCAAAAGCCACCTTGCATTTTTATTCCAAGAGGAGCTATTACAGCTAACTTTGGTACATTCTAGAAGAACACAACTGGTGTTCTCTGTCATTCAGGTGCTTCTCTGTGTCTCTCATTGTGTGGAAATGAAAAAGTAAATTTCGCCCAAAAGGTCACATTTTTCCATCATTTTTTTGCTTAGGAATATTGCAGCCTCTCCCTTCTACGCGAGTTCCAAACACAACGTTCTCAAATATGATCACCAGAGATGGCTACAATGTCTGGCTGCTTCAACGAATTCCACATCGTCGTGCTGTGTATTGTTTGATCCAACAGTTGGCAGAACACATCGTGGTACAACCCATGTCTCAGGCACCCGAGAAGTGAGTGCAATTCACTCGCATACATCTAATGTGGTTGTACAGATATTTTTTTACCACTAGAAGATTAAAGGGCTATAGTGTATTCAGTGTAAGATGAAACCTGACCTTTGATAAAGTACATTGAGATACACTATACTTTGATTACCACCAAATAGATGGGAATTAGTCGATTGGTTATCGTCCGTGTTTAAAGTAAACCAGATGTACACAAGCGTTTGCCACAGACTCGCTCGCGCCATGCATAATATGCACACTGCGGCTCTTGCGTTGTCTTGCGCTACATTATTCTATATCAGTTCGCACTGTTATTTTATGGGTCCCGCCTATTTTGTGGTACTCAAAGTTGCCTGTGGGATCAAGGTCATTGCAGCCCTATGTAATATAGTAACAGTAGTTGTATTTATTTTGGCCATCTTGGAGTCTCCCTCCTAAAAATGTGTAGAAGATAGGAAGTGGCAAAATAATGGTCCTATCCACCTTACCTGACAGCAAGGTAATAGGGGTGGATCTGAAATGTACTTTCACAATGTGGTCTATTCTATTTTGGCAAGAGCTTAAGACTATTTCAAGATTTTTGGCTGAAAAGTTGGTCAAATTATGACCGCCCATCACTGTATTCATCACAGTCTATAAAAATATTATAGCCTGTCGCTAATGTGCGTACAAGCTAAAGTAATGTGGTGTAAAGTCATGTGGGCAGTATAATGCAATGTTTGCTTGATCTTTTGGTGTCCCCCAATAGTGAATTGTTACGGTCCATGAACGATGCAAAATTCCAATGAAGTTATGTCATCCTGTTTAAAACTCTGTTAACCAATTAGCTTCTTGACTTCTTCGTCTTACCTTGTTCCTATAACTTTGTGCTTTTAGCAATGTTGAGTTAAGGACAAGCATGAAATAGCATTTAACCTGGAATAAAAGACCGTGTTTCCTCCTGTTACTGTTATCTGTCATGGCCTCACAATTCATTCATAACTACCTCCACTGGCTAATGTTTCATGAATTGTCATCCCACTATGTCCATGGATTTCATTCGGGACATTCTTAACACACCTGTGTCTATAAATACACCTTCACATTAACCTTTTGGTTGTAAAATCCTAAAATAAAACCCGTCAGTCGTATGTTTACCCAACTGTCATGTGTTGGCAAACTGCATGAGTGGCCAGTCACTCTGGTCCCCAGATGTTTGACATGGCCAATTGTCTTATTACTAAATCCACTTCCTTTTAAGTAATTCTGCTCTTTTGTTAACACGGTTTAAGATGATGACCTTAGATCCTGTATACAATCCAGGCCCATGTGGCAGGGGTATCTCTGGGAAAATTTGCGTTTTCCGTAAATTGACATTATTTTTGACCCTTCGGTGCAATCTGAAGACTAATATTACAGCTACGAATTCTTAATTTGTTGTTAACCCCGGGGTACATGCGCTCCGTTCGTACCCCCTGATATGCCCATGCTGTGGACAGACATGAAAAAATGAATCACGGTGGTAGTTTTGAAGGGCCATAATCTATAATAAGTGCCCAAATCCTCATAATAAATTAATTTTATCCCCCGGCATAGCGAGCAATGAGAGATTTGTGATAGCCGATTCCTTCTTGTGTATGTCTGTATTGTAATGTTACATGTCCTTTTGTTAGGTTTGCTGTTGATGCTCTAATTATTAGAGAATTGTTACTATCCTATTAAGGTTGGATCATCGGCTTATGCCCAGATCTTGATGAAATTATCGTCAAATTTCAGTCTTACCTGTGTTTCTAAAATTCTTAAAAAATTCCCCCCCCAAAATTTTAATTTTTTCCAAAAAGGCATTTTGGAGATACGGTCACAAAATGCATTTTCACATTACCATAGACTTTGTACAGGGGACTGATTTTGGCAGTATAGAAAATGACCAAAATGAGGCAATTTTGTGAAAAACTAACATTTTATTTCATTTCTTCTCAAGTAATTGATGAGTTTTTAAGATTGGTGTGTGTTTTTTCTGGGTAGCGAGAAATATCAAATATCCATAGAAATTTGTTGTTTTTCTGTATGTCATCAAAAACAAAGAAACAGGTGGTCGAACAACCCCTTTTCTTTTTTGGCTGATTATTTCTAGAATACTGAGTTGCCACTTTTTTCAGGGGGAATTTTTCCCGAAGGAACTACAACTCCTGGTGATGAATAAGGTTGTGTCATATGAAAAGGTAAATCCAGTTTAATTTAGAAATCTCACGTTAGATTTTGCAGATTGAGGGTTTCTATTGAAATTACAGTGTTTAATTTTACTTAAATTTATTTCCCCTACTAAAATAATTTTTCTAAAAAAAAATAAACACTTGACTTGATTTAAAAAAGCCAACGTTAGAATTTAGGTATTTTGTTTATACACAGATCCCTGGAGTTCAGTTTAAAAAGCACCTTCCCATTTTGGCTGGGAAAAATTATTTAATGAAAAAATTAGGGGAATTTTTAAAAAAAAATAAAAACACTATAACAAATCGCACTTTGTCCGAAACTGCAAAAAATGTGGAGGAAAGGTCCAATCCTACAATAGTCAATGTTTGGGACTAATTAAGGTAGGGGATTTTCTTTGGTCATTTTTCTGGAAGACCATTTTATCCGATGATCCTACGTAATGGTATACTTGCACACAAGAAACTAATACCAAGGCTCATATTGGGTGTGTGCAAATTGACCTCTAAGGGGCAACGAAACACCCCTGTTTGAGGGCTAGTGGCACCTGTCAAGTAGGGTAGGTCGAGTGGTCGGGCGAATTGTTCTTCTGGAGGTCAAAATTGGCCTGAAAATAGCCCCAAAATCTGAAAAATCAGAAAGAAAAAATGGCTGAAATGGGACAATGATTTTGGAAAAAAACAAAAAAAAACTAAAAAAAAAAAAAAAATTCTGCAAAACTGAAAAAATCAGGGTCAGTCGGGCCTGTAAAACATTTTTTTGTCACCTAATGACCTGAGAGTGAAGAGTGTAACTGTTAGTATTGATTGTGGTGTACCTTTCCTGTACATTGCTGCGTCACATTTGACCCTGTG
This sequence comes from Ophioderma brevispina, assembly GCA_023653785.1. Classification (NCBI taxonomy): domain Eukaryota; kingdom Metazoa; phylum Echinodermata; class Ophiuroidea; order Amphilepidida; family Ophiodermatidae; genus Ophioderma; species Ophioderma brevispina. The sequence continues at coordinate 71,713 of JAMKCH010000727.1, forward strand.
TGACCTTTTTCCTAATTAAGTTGTGTTTTTATGTACATGATTTAAAAAAAAGAATATTGTGAAATTTAATGTATGTGCATTTAGGTATAAGCAACTTAACAACCTAAGATTAATGGCCAATTTGATTGGTAGGGTTATAGGGCGTATTTAGACATTTTTTGTATATTCCGAATGTTTTACTAATGTTTAAATAAACCTGAAGTGAATAAGATGATATAGTAATTCTGTCAGGTAGATCAAAGTATGTACAAGTACAACACATCATCTTTGGGTTAAAAGGATTCAAACCTGTTACAGAGGTTCATCACAAATCAACAACGATGCATCCATTCGTCCGTATATTTATCCCACTAGGTGGCTTTCCCTTTGGCGTGTCGATCTACAATCACACATGTGGTTCGTACCTTTTGTTTGTCTAAGTTACTGTTGCGAAGTGATCAATGTTATCAAAGACCAGAGACAATAAATCTCATGGATGAGGGAATTCTACCCATTCTAAAATCAGTAGTGTTGAACTTTCCCCCCTTCTTATGGACTTATTCAAAGGATGCGGATCTAAGGGTGATATTCCAAAGTCTGGAAATTAGCTAATGTTATTCCTATCTATAAGGTTCTGGCAAACCAAAGATTGCCCCTCAAGTACCGTTCCCGTGTCTTTGAATACTGTCTTGTGTAAATCGTGGGAGAAACTTGTTTTACCCGATTAATGTCATTATGAGGAGAAAAGATCCGTGATGACAAATCCAATTGGCTTTAGACAAGGCAGAAAGTATGAACAATGTGGCTAAATTCTTTCATATTATTGGAAGACCTTGCGGGGTTGACTGTCGACGGGTGACACGGTTTCTTGATTTTAGCTATGCTTTTGATAAAGTGGACCACAATATCTTATTTAAGAAACTTCATGCTTGTGGTATTCGAGGATCTATTCTTTACTGGATTGGAAAGTTAGCAGAGGTGATTTAAAAGTGAATTCTCTGATTGGACACGCGTCACTTCTGGAGTTCCACAAAGGTCAGGGATGGGGTCCTGTTCTCTTCCTTTTATTTGTTTGGAGAATCAACATTGGTCGTCTTCTCACATAGTTCAATTGCTGACGATCATACATTGGTGAGACCTGTTCGGAATCTCGATGATCGGTCAGATTTTCAAAATGATCTTGATAAACTGTACTCTTGAACAGTCAAGAACAAGCTTACACTTACTACTCTCTAATGTGCTGTTATGCATTTCTCTAGAGCTAAGATTGTGCCAAATATAAATTACTCTCGGGTGTAAACGCTCAGTCCTTGATGATTTTAAACGACTTGGCGTTACGTTTTCTTCCAATCTGGCATTTTCTTCACATTTATCCACGTGCAATAATATCTCACGTCTTGTTGGTTTTATCATCTGATGTACTAAGAATATGCACTTCTTCTGCTTTTTGCACTTATACAAGCTCTTGTCATTCCTCATCTGGTTTACCTTTGCTGTTGTTTGGGCTCCCTTTATATTTCCTTTATTCAAGGCTTGAGAATTTCAAAGGAAAATACTTCGTGTGCTATTTACAGGAAAAGGTCTTGGTCTGATGTGCAGGTCAACGTGTTACGTCATCTTGATAGGTTAGTCGATTTTGGCCTTATGAAAGTTAAGGACTTGTTTAAAGTTTCAAAGGGCTGCAATGTTGCTTCCGACTTCTCAACGGCATGGCGTCCAACTCTTTCATGGATTTCTTTCGTCGGTTGTGATGAAAATAGATTTCGCACTGCTGCACGACCTAATCTTTTCTCAATTCTGTAGTTGTGGCCTCCTTAGACTATGGGAAAGTATCCCTGTTGATATCCGTAATGCTGATTCTTTATATCAATTCCAGTCATTATGTAAGCAGCATTTTCTTATTAACTGATTTTATCCCTTGCTTTTCATCTGCCAATGTAATGTTGCTAGAATTTGTATGCATGTAATCTTTAATTTTGCACAGGAAAGAATCACATCATGTGTTTGGGCGTGTGGTATCCCATTTTTCTTTCTGAGTCACTCTTCATCATGCTTTGAATGAGTAACTCAAAAGATATTAGTATTATTATTAACAACAACATCTTGTATGAAAACTTATTAATATTGTGTATGAGGGACATAATTTTTTCTTTTTATCTCCATAATACTCAATTTTCCCATTTCGACGAAATTTTCCTCTTTAATAATTTTGCAATCTTAACAAAAACAATGTTTTGGCATGTTTGTTGCTTTGCATTCGCCCTGTTGCCGTTGCATGTACGAACATGATAACTGGCGTCAACTTCAGCCGTACCATGTAAACGACTTCCATGAACACGCGCTAAGCATGACGCGTTCATTGTTGCATATCAATATGGGTTGATAACGAACCAACAACTGTATTCTCCTGTGCAACGTACTCAGTGAGTTGTTGAATCGCAAATTAACATGCGTGCTCTCGTAGTAAAAGGAATACACAGCCAGTGTTACCCATTCCAACCCTCACCCCACCAGACCATTGGTACCCCGCTTGAATTCACCCGCCATTGCTTTGGTTAAGCCGCAACTTTACATTGTCACTCTCAAGCATGGTACAGACATATAAAAGAATAGACCTTTTCAAATAAATTTTGGATAATGTTCGAGCAAAATACAATGTACACAAGTGTACCTTCCACGCTCATTTAATTTCACAAGCGCTTGCCAGTGATACGCATTACGCAAAGGCGAAATATGCGTAAGTGCTACACCCAACAGTTACGTGTGATGGCCTGTTAGGACACTTATTGAGGTCCATTCGTGTTTGTAAACTGAATGTCCTATTGCTGAAAGGTTTTTGTTGAAGCCCAAGATCAATTCTGACCATTGCTTGGGCTTGTTTTGTATTTGTCCTAGTAGGAGAAGTTGAAATTGATTCCTGGTTAAAATCTCATGTAATTGTGAGTTGCAGCCCCCACTTGGCCATGTGTTTGCACTTGAGAAAAACACTTTACGTCTCTTGCCTCTCCACTAGGAGTCAAAGGGGAACCGTTGGGAATATCAACAATCTACGACCAGATAAAGAGTACGGAAATGACCGGCAGCAAATCTAAATGAAGATACATGAATCTTGCATTTCCTATGACAGCATAATAAAAATGGTCTTGTGATTTCAAAGCTAATATATATTTGGTAGAACTGAGAAAGTAAGTTTTGCAATGGTAACAAATTCAGGTTTGATAGGTTATTGGTGGGGTCAACGAGTGGGTCAGCGGGTTGTACCCCTGTAATTAAAAAAACATTCTTCAATCAGGAGAATGTTGTCAATGTTTAGATCTTGGCCTAGATGTATGTTGGGCATGGTGAATTACTCGACAAGTTATGAGAGGGGACAAAAGCTAAGATCTATTGAGGTATCTAAAGATTTTATAATGTTAAAGTTTTAGGTTTCACTTAAGAACTCGGAAAGAAACCGAATTATGCTCTTTCTGTCCCATTTAGGGTGAATGTTTCTTAGTAGGATGTCATTATCATATATGGTCTGCCTACATAGCCACATATGGCTTCCGCAAGCTTAAATGACACATGATATCTGCAAGTCAGTTATTCAATTTTCCAAATAGTTCTGACATATAAGCTGTTTACAGCCTAAACTATATGCCAACGATACGGTGGTTTAGACGAGAAATGCTCTTATTAAAGATAAGGGGGACTCTGGAACAAGTCCCAGTTGTTGTTGATTCATAATTGGTCCCAATCTGTCAGTCATCTTGAATTCTGAGGAAAGATTTATTTTTGATTCCAAGTTTTCTTCATTTCTGCAAGCTAACATTGTGTTCTCAGCCAAGATGAGAAGTGTTCTGGAAGAGTAAGGAAACTTTAATAATGCAGAGGATTTTCGGAATGAATAATATCTGAAAATATTCCAAGGTCATCTTGTGATGCAACGATTTTCTTGTTCCTGATGGTTTGGGGCAAAGGCACAATGTTCCAAATGTTCAGTTGTCAGATGTAGGACTTAGAAATGCCGTTTGCTATATAGACTTAATCCATTGTTAAAGGGCAACAAAAACACCCCCCCCCCCCCCCCCCCAAAAAAAAAAAAAAAACACCCCAAAAAAAAAAGAGATTTCGCATATCAAGTGTCCGAAAAAAAAAATGCAAGCCCTGTTGTTTTATACTGATGTAAGCTTTATCCAAATCCCATCGGAAAGGACTGAGTTGAGAATTCTTTGTTACACAAAATTGTGAAATTTCAAATATTGTATTGAGAGCAATAAAAAAATCAGCCTATGGTTTTATATTGAAATATCTGGAAGTTTAATTCTCTCATATTTCTAGGCTGAAAAGTGTTTATATTCCTGGCAAAAATGCTCCATTAAGACTTTGGAGCAACAAGAATTTTTTTTTTATTTCTGGTTGTGATTTAATTAACACGGGCCAAATTTGCCAATGGTGTGAATATTACTTAAAAATACCTCCTCAGCCATGTCTTTCTATTTTAAGCCATCATGTTCCAAGAGAAGATATCAATAGCTTCCCACAATGCACGCTCCCAATGGAGAATTTTGGACAGGTAGTCATGTGAATCGTAGGGACAAAACATTCTTAAAATTAAAGTTTGTGATCAGTACTATCATTTTAGCCATGTTTAATCTCTAACGAATCATGTCAGTTACTGTTACAAAGTATCCTTGGAAAGCAATGCATTGTGGGAAGTTACCGATATCTTCTCTTATTGTTGCCAAAGGTATGGTAAGTCAGACAACAGTTAAAGTGCTAAACATGGAAATGTCTGTTTTGAATATGAAACATAATGCTAGAATTAGAGAACTGAATCTTATTGACTGCCAATGACACTATAGTGTTGATGTAATATTGAAGTAAAATGGCACAGGTTTAGTAGAAGTTCCATTATTATTCGCCACAGTTATAATGTCGTAAAGTTTTTTTTTCCCCAGTCAGTAACCATTAGAATACGTCTTCATATATTATTGTTCATTGCTTGGTTAAAAGTGACCCACATGATCAAATATAAACATACCATTCTGACCAGAAAAAGACATTTAGGCTCTCAAAGAACTATTTACGGGGGGTGGGGGGGGGGGGGGGGGAGGGGGGGTGGGGGGGGGGGACTCTCAAAGAACTATTTGCTGCTTCCAAAAAAGACTATGTACAGGGCTTCCAATTTAACACAATGTCAGCCCTGTGTTAGCAGGATCAATCAAACAAATGTCACCATGGATACACGCGAAAATGCAGTGAGTGAGGTACGCTACAATCAGCCAAGATTCCAGCGCTTTAAGTGATCAAGAAATGACATGAAGGTGTGAACACTAAAAGGCAGATTAAGAACAGCCTTCCATGTTTGATGGGGTTTAGTCTTTACGTAGGGTGACGACCACACGGCAATACTTTGACTGCCGGCATGGGTCAGGTTGGTAGGCTAGGCTAGTGGCTAGGCTAGGCTAGGCTAGCTAAATCTCATGTACCTCATGTTTTATAAAATCTTTAACCAATGAATGAACAAGAATTTATGAATGACGTATATAACAAATATATACTGCCTTTATTCGCGCCTCCTGTTCAAACTATGGGGGTCCTCTTGACTGCAATAGTGCTGTGCTGCGCCCCTCAGCAAAATTCACTATTCAGGAACGCTCGGGTCCATATTTTTTTAACAAGATCTCTAATGTCCGTATCTAGTTGATAATATAAAACTACCTGAAACCTAACTGAAGTCTGTGAGGATTCACACCATAAATAACATAGAACGAGTAAATCCAACCCCCGCCTGCAAATGAGGTGTTTTTTGTGGCTGGTTTCTATGTACCCTGAAACTGGGTTGAAATCATGGTTGGCCATTCATTATTAAGTATCCACTCTGTAGTGAATAGCAAAAAAAGGTTGGTATTGATGCTTTTATTTTTTATCTGACATACCAATTTTACCCGTTTCTACCACAAACACCTGACTACTGGAAAAAAGTGACCTGACCTCCAGGTCCACGGTGCATGCATAGTCTTCACAGTCCAGTAGCTCAAAAAAATTGGGGATAACTACCCTAATTTCATCACTGATCAGATCGGAGATATGATGACTTCAAGCAGAATGTTAGCTGTAAGGTCTTCGATGTTCCATTGAGGAGAAAATGAGTTTTCATTTCGCCCATTTTTGTACAGGAACGAATAAGACTTGTATTAACTGGTGTAAACCTGAGAGAGTTCAAATTGACTCAGTTGGATTGAAGCCTCTTAACCTTATCAAACTAGAATTTTCACCCTGTACATCAGGGAAACAAACAAGTCCACACATGCTATATGTAGGTATAAGAGACCCCTGAATGGGGTGCTTGCCACAACGAAATGGGCTATAAGGTAGCTGCCAGCCAGCCATGTTTTTACTTCATGAACGACTTCCCTCATTATTGACTTGGGATATATGCACCATTAACTAATTACGATCATGAAGAAAAATAGATAAGTTTTTACAGGGAAGTAAAGAGGTAGAAATTTTTTGGGTAGGTGTTTTCTCCAATGTATCAGTACCAATCTGTAGCGTTTTGCACAATTTACGCAATCGATCAATTAAGATTCTGTTTCAAGACAAAGAAAATTTGATGGAAAAAAGTATTGCTCAGTTTTAACGTTACCTAAATTGTGATTTCTAGACTGATGGTATTTTATGCAGCATTGGCCGTGTGGATTGGTATCTTCCTGCGAGTTGACGTAGATCGTGCATGAACCGTACTGTGTGTTTTCCCAATTAGTATTATGCAGTAAGCAGTTACTGGAGACGAATGTGTCTTTAAAGGATGTTGCAGTGTTGAGCAGTTTTCTGTAGCAAGGAAATGCTTCTGGCTTGCTTTGTCCATTTAGCTTGTCTGACATTGTCCAGCAGTGTAAGATTTTATAGAACAGGACACAGAAATCAGGTCACTGTTTTTTCCCCCAGGGTCCTTCCCTTGGTTTCCCCGGGGGTTTGGTGTCACTGAGTCTAGTCAGTGTAGCAAAAGTAGCATTTTTACTTAACTTTATTTCTTGTTGTTGACCCATTTTCCAAACAAGACATGACAAAAGTTAATTGAAAAAGGTTTTGCTCAGCAGGTTTAAAGTTACCTACCCATCTGGCTCATAAATCTGGACAGTTAGAAACGACGCCCGCTTTCCCACCAAAACAGTGCACCACCCGGTTGCACGTAGACGCAGTATGAGCAACAAGTAACGCGCAGCATTTGTATGTCGAAGAACTTATGGACAGAGGTATAAATTGTGATTTCTGACTGAGGTTTTAGCATCAGTGGCCATGTGGGATTGGTACCGGCCTTTGGATTTGATGAAACCAGCGTAGCATATGACGAGCGTGAGTGGTTACACAGTGCCGTATTTCCGTTGCAGCGCGCTTGTGGTTTTGCTATGCGTGTGCTTAAAGTCGGGCAATGTATGCGCCGTATCACTACTTAATACTTCGAGTGGACAGGAGTAAGGGCAGTCTTGTGGTTCTGAGGGGGGAAACGCCCAGTCAGGGGAAAAGTGGTCCTGATAGGAGGGTAAATAGGGTCCAAAAACAGCTGATTTTGCATGATTTTTCTTGAAAATTTCTTGATGTTGCCTCAATTTTTTTTCAGGGAGCTTCTACCCTTCCCTATAGACCGTATTCAAATGACGTCAGCCACAGACATGTTGGTGGACTAAGATGCATACATTCCAGGACTACTACATTAAGCGGTCAAATCGATCCATGTAGCGATTGCCAGGGATCATTGACAGGTGAATGTATGTAGTACTGGAATTGCAATATCTTGTCCACAACATGGCTGGCTATGAATACGTTCTATTGGCTATGCCACTGCAGAACATAGGTGTTTCTCAAATGCGTATTTACGCAGTGGCAGTTATCAGGCAAGAATGTGATTTAACAGGAAGTTGTGCCGTTGTGTGGTTGGCTAAGACAAGGAGACGCCGTGGATTGCTTGTCCATTTAAGCCTGCTAGTGGTCAACAATGTCCGGCAGGGTCATATTTGATAGAACAGGACACATAAATCATGTCAAATGTTTTCTCTCTTGATTTTCCAAGGTTGGGGATACTGAGTCAGTGAACGTAAAGGTTACAGTTGATGTAACCACACTTTTGTTTGACATTTCAATCAAACAAGCTTACAAACACACACGACAGTGTACAAATAAAATAGCCATCTCTCATCTCTTAAAGAAGTTCTTTGGGAGCTGTGAGGTAGGGGTTAAGGACATCTTCATTCATGTTCTCATCATATAATATCTTTTTCTCAGAGGTCACATTTTGCAACAGATTCCTTCCTACCCATTAACATTTTTCCCAACTGGGTGGTGGGCATGTCTAGTTTGCCATATGGAATGGAGCTCAGAAGTCAGGTGAGCATGTTCATCAGGAGGCCTGGCTGTATATCCTCGGTGGCCTGGCAGAAAGTACTGAAGGTGATCTATAGCTCATGTCCACCCCTGGGTGTGCTGAAAACATCAGTTGGGAGTGTCTTGACTTCATATCTGGTGGCAAGTGCCTCAGATGTTCCCTATTCAATTAGTGAGAGCCTTTGTGTCATGTCAGCGGTTACCTTTTGGGGCGTGTCTAGCTACCGTGGGCAGTGGCAGGCAGGCCCACCTGGCACTTCTTAGTTCCACTGCACCGAGTTAATTTTGAGCTAAATACCACACTCAAGTGTCAAAAAGTTCAAAATCATTCGAGAATCTTAGTATTAATAAGGCAATTATCATCAGAATTACATGTTCTTAACATTAACATATAATTTCACACAGCACTAAAATTTGCCGAGCTAGAACACCTGTTTGGGGCAAAGGGCCCAACATGCCGTTGGACCCACTCCACCGATCACCTCGTTTCAAATTGGTCATGCAGTGCCCAATGTGGACATTTGGTTATGATGTATGTGATTTTGCAGAGTGGACCAACTTAATAAAAAATACTTGGCCATTTATGTCAATGCTAAGCGTGTCAATATCTTACACATACGAATGACTGTTAATATATGGTGCGTTATGATGAGTGTGGTGATAAATCATTTCCATAGCCCCATGCCAATCCAACAACAAAACAGATTTCCTGGCAATGTTTTTTGTTTTGCATCTTTAAGGAAGTTCGGCTTGTCACATTCCCAATTAGGTCATAATAAAGAGTCGATTAAGCAACATCCAAATCGGTGAAAGTGCTATAAAGGATATATTTAGGGGAAAAATGGTTCCACAATTTTCTAGGATCGGAAGTAAGTTAATAATACACTACCTTGCATCAGTCTTTGGTCGACATTCTGTATCCACTGTTACAAATGCTTAATCTGAGACGAATGATACTTTTCAGTTTAATGTTCTGCAAAACAAACAATTTAGATTTAGTCTCAGTACTGTACTTCCTTTCCTTGATTTTTTTCACGTAAATGGTGCGTGTATTCCTTTCTGGTTTGTTCTCAAGTAATTGGGCAGTAAATTGGGTGATATGTAGAGGCCATGAAAACTAGCATTTGTATTAGACACACAGGTGCTGAAATGATGAAAACATTTCCATTTTGACATTTAAAACTGTAAAAAGCATAATACATCTAGGAATGAGCATTTGTAATCATGGCTATGCCCACTTGATTTTTGGATTATTTTGAGTATGAGTTGTAAAGCCTAAAAACAGTTTGGGGATCAAATCAGGGGTTGTCAAAATTCATACAAGCTGTCAGGAGTAAGTCTTATTTGTTTGCTATTTTTGTCCACACATCAGACAATTTAACCAGTGGTACCACTGATTAAGACCTCTGTGGATTAGATGTTGCATCCTACAACAACTTTCATTAAATGTCACCTGGATTTGTTTTCTAATTGAAGTAATAAGGCTCTACACTGCACAATCACTGCATTTTCACTTCAGTACTGCAGTCTGCGATATGAAGTTAAATTGATTTCAACTGGACCTGTAGGTTAAAACAGATAAAGGGGACGGACCTGTGTAGACAGGAACAGTTTTTTTTGAGTGCCCATCTCTCCCGGCCATCTCTCTTTAGACTGTATGATAAAAAGTGTTCACTGTGGTGTTTAAAAACACAAATTAAAAAACACAAAAACACAAACAGACAAAAAATAGATGATGTGACATTAACAGGGCCGCCGCGAGAGGTTTCAACATGACCCCTGATAATAAAGTGAATGGAAATAAAGTATCTTTGTGACACTAAAATGGACGTGGATTGTGTTGTTGAGTGTGTTGTTAATACTACAATAACTCCTCCTCCTCCCTTTAGAAGGATGTTTTCAAGACCTCCACCAGATAAGTTGCGTTGGGAGAACGCTACACCTCCTCTACAGCATGTCTGTTACCTACCAAAAATGAATAATGCAGTAGGCCTACCATTTATACATGGGTGGAGAGGAGTAATGAGGTAAAGAGTCTTACTCAAGGTCACAACGGGGCTTGAAACCTTTGGTGTGTGGGTTGGGGCGCTTTCTCCACTGGACCACATGTGCCTGTCAACCACTACTCCCTAAACACAGTAAAGTCTATGATAAAAATGGCCAGCTTAGGCACTTTTATACCTAATCCAAAGATGATGTCTATCACTCCTCTAGTAACCCTGGCTTGTTACCTTCTTGGTAAGAGCACAGTGCTATAATCCGAGGTGGGGGGGTGCTGTTTCGAATCCGGACAAGCGAACACGGGTTTATTAGCGCTTGTGTGCCGCATCCATCTCCATGGAAATAGATTACAAATAATTCAACATTAACACATGCTTCGTCCTATAAGTGCATATTGTGCAATGCTCTTATGTCATGCTTAGTTGAAGGGAAGGTCTCTTCTGTTCATTAATTGTAATTTTGTAAGATTCAGTTGACTTCCAAAGCCAATGTATGAGTACAAAACTACTAACAATTCGGGCAATCACAATTTTGACAGGACAAAAATGACAATTCTGACATTTCTTTTTATTGAATGGTAGACACTGATTGACCATGGGATTAATTTCTGTATCTATCAATACTTTGTCACAATTCCATACAAAAGATGTGTTTTTTATGTTTAGCGGATATCCAAATTTTGAAATTGCAGTTATTGAGACAGGAATTAGGTGAGGAACTACAAAATTTGTTTGTGAAAAAGTAGGGCAATTAGAATAGGTTTGCAAGAATAATGATATTTCTGTAGCAACATAAAAACAATCTCATCTACAAGAGGTACATTTTATGACATTATTAATATCCTTCCACATATCAGTCTGTGGGTCCAAATAGACTAAGCTACATTCAGGGGAAGCTAACTGTTCCTTCAAACATACACAATTTGGGCAAATTTGGGACTGAACTTTTGTTAGGAGAAAACACAACATTTATCCCCATTTTCTAAGAGTGCTCTATCATTGTCCTGATAGTTTTGTAACCTGTTATCTCAGAAATATCTTTGTTTTCTAATCTTAAAATTAGGGTACCAAATGGCACCAAACACCAACAAACACCATTGCAACTGAGTGAGAAAAATGCACTAAGTTCAGGCTGTAGCTATTGCATCATCAAACCAAAGATGTGTGGGCATGAAATCACTGGTTGTGCCAGCGGCACAGTCGTAGCGTACTATTCTGTCATTGGACTTGCCAAAGAGGCCTGGGGGTGGTTTGAGACGCCGACCCACATTACTGACTTTTTTTCTTTCCCCTCTTCCCTTATGCCTTCTCCCGGGAGATAGGCTAAAACAGATGGGCATTAGGGTTAATAGGATATCAGATATGAATGGTAGTTTATGGTCTAAGACCTCAAAAACAGTTCCGAGATAAAAAAAATTCACCTAAAAATGTTATGAGTTTGACAATGCCTCTGCTTTGTAATGCTTGCCGTGTAGAAGTGTCATTAAAAATGCTACGCATGACCCTTTCTTGACCTATGATGCAGGTTGTTATATGAATTAGTCAAAGGAAATTCAAATACATTGTATAGCATTGCAGTCCTGGTCGGAAAGTACATGCCATTCAGTGTTTTTACCTACTTTTGACCCATACTTGACATTTATGAGATTGGCCAAGGATAAATACCATTTATGAATGCCTTTAAGAGAGCCTGTTAAGCCCCGTTCTACCTCTGTTTCTAGAATTTTGTCTGGGGTTTAGCATAACTTGGGCAAGGTGGTCTTAAATGTTGCAAACTCCTAATGCAAAACTTATATTGGAAGACATTCTAGACAACGCACAAGGCAAGTGTTTTCTCTGTCTCCAGAAAAAAGAGTTCTCACATGAGAGTGGCATGTCTTATGCGAGAGAGCTTGCTTTTTTGGACCCACTGACCTCTACACATGGATACTGGGCTGCCACACAGTTTGAATGTCCCGAGTGTCACATACAGATTGCTTTTCTACCTTGGTTATGTCGGGGAAACATGTGTAGAGGTCAGTTTTGGACCCAGGGTCCCTGGTTCAAATCTTGATGGTCACTTTGCTGAGTTACTATATTCAGTTCTATTTGATTTTGTATAGAGCAGTTAACAGAAATGTTTGTAAACATGTTAGGGCCTGGTTATCTTGAAATAGGTCGCCTGACTGTTACACACTGGGCCAATGTATCTGTTTAGAGTGTTTAATACTATGGACCTAACGATCGCAGGAATTGATTGACAGGCAACAAAAAAGTGACGGTAGGATGTTAACTGGTCTTAGGTGATAATGATTAAATCATAATACCCCACTGCTCTTGTTCCTTGATATAGGCAATGAATCCTGAAGCTCTTAATTTTCCCATTGTTTGGTGTTATTGGATGTTGTTGCAACATGGCACTGATTAAGCTGCTTCCTCAAAGTTGCATTGTTCTGTTTGATTAGTTTGTTGTATGTCTTTTTTGCAATTTAGCGTACGGGGCCTATGATTCAAGATCACATAAAACCTTTATATTATATTATTACAATGATAACCTAACAAGTTTTTCCCCCATGAATTTGTTTGCAATTTTGCTTGAAATTCAGGCTCAGAGACAACTTAATTGCTGATTGGATGACAAATATTTTATAGGGAAATTCATATAAACATTTATTGCTGAAACAAAAAGTGGATCAAAGAGTGAAAACTTAGTGCAGGGCAGGAAGCAATAAGTTGTGTTACGGTTATTCATGATATTGGGTTTTAAAAAAACTTGTAAGTATACAGTTTTGCTTTAATTATTCATCTTGAACTCCCAGACTGGTACATATAGAAGTCTGTAAAAACATGGTGTTCATCAATTTTACCCAGTTCTGATCTAAAAACTATATGGCTAAAATTAACATCAGTGTAATTTCCTCAAAAAGTATCAATCATCAAAGTTGGCATTCCCTTGGGCCTGTGAGATATGGCAACCTGTTCACCTTATACTGACTGCCAAAAATTTTTCCCTGGGTATGCCCAGCTGTGTTAGTTTTCCACTTTGGTAAGGAAAGTACCCGAGTCGCACATGTTAAGAGAACCTTTTGTAACATAGGAGCAGGGAGAGTCCGTCAAATTTTTCTTTTCCCTCGCATGTTGAACTCGTATCCCCTCTCCAAATTGGTAGAATTCCTGTGGGGTCAATTAAAAGTAATGTAAATGTGTTTCAAGTGTTGGAACAATTAACTAGGTCTGTTCATATTTGGATTAAAATAAATTTGTAACAATGCAGATGTCCTTTGCTTAAGAGTTTTTATGGGGTGTTTATTTTGCTACCAATTTCCTATATTTGGACACTTAATATCAAATATCAACAAATTTGTAACAAGTTGCTATGGTACAGCAGTAAGGACAGCCCCTATTTTAGAGTGATTGTAAGGAAGCAACATAAAAAATCTATGATATTATAAATACAATTTTTTAATGCTACGTGTATCCACTAGTCATGCTTGGTAGTCCTACAACAGTATGTGGCCGAGAAATGTCATCATAACCATATTAACACGCTTATAAACAAACCAAATAGCAAAATTGGTATGAGAGATGCCCATGAACATACCCTCATTAAAAACCTCAGTTGGGGGACAACTCATTGCTACTGCTATCAAGTGCATCTGTCCCATCTTGGCAAGATTGGATCACTTTATCATCATGAATACTTCCTGGATCTTGTCGTGAATCTATTTTCACCACCTCAGCTTGTCCTGTGAATTCCTGAATTCCTTCCTTATTTGAAAATAACTGTCACTTTTGAAGAACCTTTTTCAGTGTGTGATGCGTTTCTTTAGAATTTATATTTGTGTGTGTAAAAGTTTCTTCTTTACATGTTTACATGTAGCTGGAAATTACAACTTCATTCCACAGTTTAAAACATTTCAGGTTGACCATTCAACCATATGTTCAGAAGTTCCGGCAAAAGTGAAGGCATCCTTGATGTAGAACCAAAACATCCCTGACCCTTCTTGTCTTGTGTTAACTCCTTTCCTTTGGTACTACTGTTAAGGTTTCCTTCTGTAGTATTATTGTAAATCATTCACACTCAGGTTTAAACATGCATGTTTTCATCGCAACCATGCTCAGTGAAGACATCTTGGATGCAGGACTTGAAGATGTCTGTAAAAAAAAAACCCCTTTTTGTTTTGTTGAATGTTCTTCTGGTCTACTTTTCAGTTCCTCCTTGTAGATATATTGGGTAAATCTGACTTAATAACCAGTTAGGCATTTTCTATCCCATCAGCAAAGTTAGATTTGTATTTAGACCATTTAGATTGAGACATCTCTGACCACTTGTTTGTAATTGGTTTCCTTTGGGTACTAGGTTCCATGTTGTGTATGTCTAGAGAGGAATTTGTATTCAGTGTTAAAACATGTCTATTGCCCTATACAACTGGCCCCATCAAGGTCAGCCATTATGGAAAAATGAAACAATCCGGGAGGTAGATTTGAGGGGTCTATTGATTCTTTTTTATCATAGAAGCTCCTCCTGAATGGTGGGTGATCCGTCATGGTTCTAGATTTCATATGATGTTTTCTCCCTCACATTGGAACATACCATTTTGATAGTAGAAGCACAAAAATGTGTACTAAATTGAACCATAGGACCGTGTGTGTAATTAATGTTGTCCACCCAAATTGGAGGATCTTGTTTTTGGTTCAAACTCTCAAAAGGAAACATTCCTGGGCCTTCAATTTCACTGGGGTTAATGAGAACAAGGTAACTTTCTTCTGATAACAAAATCTCAATTTTGTAGATTGAAAATGGGGGGGGGGTGGGGGTAAGGGAAGTAAGTAAAGTTTTCTTCCACCTAACATGAGAAGATACTCTTTTTATTGGTCCAATACACCCAAGTCTGACCTCAAATCAAGCTGATCCTATTCTAACACAAAGCCAGTTATACTTGTCATAATTTCTTTTCTCAGCAAAGACTATGCCCCGCATTCCTGTCAGGACAGAACCATGACAACACCCAAAGGAAATACATAGATGTGCATTACACACAGCAACTCCTATGCGCAGTTTGGTGTTTAATTTCAGAAAAAGGAATTGAGATGGCGACTATTCTATATAGTGTGTTGGCTAATATTAACTAGTCGATGTAGGTTGGAAAGGCTTCAGAAAATGGGGTATCCAGTCCAGGGCACAAAATAAAACGAGGGCTAGGGCGATTAGCCTCAAAGTTTCACTAATAGCCCCGTGAGAATTTGGCCTATGGTAAAATGCACACGAGGGCTATTTTTGGCAGAATTGCTCAAACTAGCCCCCGTAAAGCCCCCAAAGTATTTTGGCACTTGGTATCAGTAATTGTGGTGACCACAAAAAAAAAAAAAAACAAATTTAGCATGTGAGAATTTTTTTAAACAACAAACCGCATCTGCAAAAAATCTGCTCTTTTTCATCAAAAATGGATTATATTAAATTTAAAAATTTCAAGCATTGAAAAAATGGTTTTTTTTGGGGCAAAATTATACAGATTTTTGGTGATTTTAAAGGTCATTTGAAAAGAAAATCTTCCAACCCAGAAAAAAAGTCCAACCTCACTGCCCTACTTCAAAGGTCTCGTCCATCGAAGTAACTTTAGTGTTTGTCTTTAAAGATTAGGGGTTCACCTGTCACTGGTGTTGAACTTTTGTGATGCCACATAAGACAACATTCTCAAAGTGAGTTACCATGTATTGCATATCATATTGTTACATATGATCACTAGTTTTTAGAAACGTTATGTTATTTCCTCCGGTTGCCATGGCTACTTGAAAGCCTGTGATTGCTAAACGTGGTAACACCACTGCTTAATGAAAACTCTCTACTTGCACCATGCTTGGTTGGAAGATATTATTGTACAATCACGCATAAAACCATGACCATGAAGTGACCAGTCTGGCATTATAATTCGTAATTCCATTGTTGAAAAATCAATTTTAATTTGGCGCGTGTTTTGTAGATCTCTTTGTACTTATCATCCTGTCCAGATTGCATAACCATAAGACGTTTAATAATAACTAATTTTAGTTATGCTCCCTGGGGAGAGGCTTGTTCAGGATCGGGCCATTGACCTTTAGAGGTAGAGTCAAGTTACTAAGAGTCATTTAATGTCATTCTGTCGAAAAATTCCTTAGAAGCCATAGTGGACATAATTTTGTGTCATGAATTTTTTGGTTTTGTTTTTTGGCCTAATATTATATATAGCCTTAAAATAGTTTTGCATGGGGAAAAGCAGGCAGGAGGTGTTTTATTTTGATTTGATATAACCACTATGCTTCAGACAATCACAAACTTACTTTGCACATATATCCGATACCAAATACATTTGAATCCATACTACAGGTGCAAGTTTTCATGACAGGAATAATGATAATAATCATATTACACCTATTAACTTTCTTGATTAATGGCCTGTTGCAGTGTAACCTTTGAAGTTTATGACATCCGTTTATAATGTAGGCATTTCTATTGGCTAACTAGTATGTGGTATTCCCTGGCAGGTAATTTGGTTTATTTTCCCTTCCCCATCTCCCCCGCCTGCTCTCAGCATTGTTTTGCCAGGTGAAATTATCACCTGGAGCCCTTGTTAATCTGTGTTTCAATTTATTTAACTGCGAACAGGCACATACAAGTGTTTTTGTTTTGATAATTGATCATGTCAACAGGTTTATTCACATATCAATGTACTTTTTTATTATTTTAGTTGGCGACCAAATTTGTTTTTACAATTTTTACGTATGTCTTTTGGATTTTGGTTGTTACAGTTATCACTGCTAGACGAAACTGTGATAATGTAGGGTGAGGGTGTTTAGTCAAATAAAATGTGTTCTGTTAATGAACATTTTGTCCGGTCATAGTCCTTTCCTAAACATTTACACTGCATTGTAGAATTGAATGTATGTATGAATTGATTGGCATATTAAACATCTGATCTCCAACTTAAATTTGAAGTCACTCTTCTTATCGTGTCAAACACTGTGGTTCTCAAATATGTACCAGCCAGAGATTGGTACACCGTCTGGCTGCTTTACTGAATTCCGCACGGTCCTTGTTTGTGCAATTGTGTGCTTCAGCAGTGGGCAGACCAGAGGTGTTCCATTGTCTTGGTTCTGTTCCCGCACCCCACAGGTAATCTCCTGATCTGCTTCCAGATAGCACCACTTCTGCAGGAAACCTTAGATCGCCAGTTCTGGTTCTCAATCTATTGAGGCAATCGAGCCATTCAGCCCATGAGGAATCAGCTCCAGGTGGGAGATCCACCAGGTTCATACCGATAGATTTATTGATGGCAAGTCTTATTTTCCACAAGGCGACTCTCTTAACCTCCTAAGACTGTGTTTCAAGATGTTGGACTTTGCTTTCAGAATCTCTCTCTGGATTTAAGACTGTTGGCAGCAGGTATCTGTCCAACATAGGGGTGCTCACATTGGATAATTGACAGCTACGCTCTTGAATGCTTCGCCACGCTTCGACGGATGTCTGGTGGAGCAAGTCCTGTCTAGGATGTACAGTTTTTCCGTTGGTGTTGGACGGAGGCATCGTGTGATGAGCCGGCAGGAGGTATTTAATGCTGGATCAAGGTTCTTGGCATTGGTTGATCTTTCCCAAACAGGGCAGGCATACTCTGTCAATGAGTATCACAGGTCAAGTAGGTGCCATCGGTCTTAGGGTATGTGGGGGTGAGCACCCCATCTTGTGCCGTTTGAAGTTTGTTCAAGATGTTATTGCTGAACAACTGTAACTCTTCGTCTTCTCTGTGGTCCCTTTATAAGAGAGAGTGGCGTTCAAGGTAACTCCCTAGGTAGACACGGTTATCACAGTGCTCCATAGGGAGTTCCAGACCAGGTAACTTTAAGCCTGACGTTTGGCTTCACGGTTGCGTAGATGGAAGCACACCCTGTGTCTTAGATGGATTTGCACGTAGGTGGTTTTCCTCATCAGAAGGAGTAGAGTTCTCCCAGCTTGGAGAGTCTCTCTTCAACAACTTGAAGTCTGCATCTGTGCGCTAATTCCAAATCGTCTGCATAAATAAACACAGTTTCTGCCCTCCTGGGTTGGTCGTTGGTATATATGTTGAACAGAGGAGTGCAAGCACACTCCCTTGTGGGTAGACCATTCTGCATACGCATCGGCTCTTCTTCTGCTCTAGCTGAACAAGAACATCCTGTTTTGCCGCAATCCTCGGATAAGCTCAGTCAAGCGGATGTCCTTGGTAATTTCCAAGATCTATGGAGTAGGCATCTGTGATTAACAATGCCGTAGGCTGTTGATAGGTCGACGAACACAGCTCCGGTTACCATGTATACCCTTCTCGAAACCATCCTCATGTGTTGAGTTAGGTTGAGTACTTGGCTTGGTTGTTGTTTGCCTGGCCGAAACTGCTTGTTCTGGTATGAGGTGTTCGGCTAGCACCGGTGGCAATACTATTGAGCCAGGAGCGTTCAATAGCTTGTAGCTATGGCTAAGGAGTGATATAGGGCTGTAGCTCTTTGGGTTGGATGGATCTTCCCATGCTTTAGTGGTCTCCATAACCTGTGCTTTCCTCCAGATCTTTGGGAACCTGTGGAAATAAGGCAGCAACTTGTAGAGCTCAAAAGCCATTCCTTTGCTCCTGGGCAAGATTTTTTTAGTTGCTCAGTAGAGATGTTGTCATCCTCCGGCTTTTCCTGGTTGAAGTTAGCAATAACAGATTCCAATTCGTCCATGTTGAAGGGGCGGAGTGAAACACAGGGTCACCACTATACCTCTTGTGGTCTATTTTTGATCTTCTTGGTTTTCTTGCTGCACTTGCCATTTAAAGCAATTTGGTGGGCACTTGGTTGGGTGTGACGTTTTGGCTTTTTTTGGAGGTTCTGTTGGATCCCCTCGGAGCTTTCGGATGTAGACCATGCTTTTCTTGTACTGTTATGGGTCATCTCGTGGATTCAATAAAGTGTGCCATGATTTTGAATCTTTTCCGGGGAGATCCTCTCCGAAAACTTCCTCACCTTTAGCATGTGTTTGCAGCTGAAAAGGGATCAGGCTTCCAAACAGGGTGATATACTCTTGCTTATTCTCTAGCACAATTCCTTGGAAGGCCTGGTATATCTTCCGTCCTACAGCCTCTGGGTATGATCTCCGTGCAGTCTTGTCACTAGTTTGGCAAATTTTGTCATAGTTATGGGGTTTTTGAGCAATCTACTTCCTTCTGATCCAGGTCATCAGCGATTCCTTGCCAGTCTGCTTTTCTGTGTTAAAGCGGCGCTTAACGGCACTGTTGGTCTTACTGCCGCGTTGACTTGGATTACCGATTGGTCCGATGTTGAAGTATGGTGGAACAGGACCAGAACAATCTTGCTACAAAAGTTAAAGATGTTTTGCTAACACAGTCTGATCTGGGTTTTGTACCTCTCTTCCAACGTGTCAACTTTGAAATGAGGCGGCATCTTAGATCGTGAAGGAGACAATAGATGTTGACTGTCGATCCATTCTTCGACAGCTTGTCCGTCTTTAGTTAAGTTTTCAATTTAGCCCCATTGGGTACTATGGCGTGGTTGAGTCTCCAAATGACTAAAGTGAAAGTGTTTGGTGGAAGTGTCCAGGGTTTTAGTTGAGGAGGCTCGAATTCTCACTGAATGGAGGTTGTAACAGATGTCCCTATGACAGAGCTGAGCTCAATGGTGCGGACTTCGATGTTATTATCATCCGACTTGAGGTTTCTTCTACTTCGGTGCCTGTTGTCACAAATATGGCAAATTCTATTGTCCGCCTGTGGGTCCTCTCGGTGGCAAGGACCATTGCCGGTATGGTTGGGCGGTTGGTTATTGATTCCTCTGTGGTTTTCCTGCAGACATAAACATCGCATGGAGATTGTTACACAATCTCAATGAATGTATTTTTTGCACTGGAAAACCCTCCCACATTCAATGACGTATAGTCAAGGCAGACCTTAGAAACGGCCTGCGCTGAGGTCTATCATGAAAAAAAGATGGTATACTTAAGAATGATGTAATGGAAAACAGTGTTTTGGAGTTAATTTGGAGTGATGGGGAAAATTGGTTTCTGCTGAGAACAACAAAAAAGTTGGTTCTTCTGCATTTGGGGAATCCACACCCACAATTAATTTAAGGCTAGTCTTAGTTGTTGTCATTGAAAAAATGTAAATTCCATACACTTTCCTCAAGTGTTACTATCCAATGGCCTATGTCAGCGTAAGAGCATTAACTGGTGGTTCTAGGGAGCAGCTCTGTTCTGCTCGTTTTTGGTACGCCCCTGATTTACCCGAGTAGTATCAATTTTGATATCGATGAAAGGCCGTATTTTTCATTGTCCCTCCTGAAAGTTCAGCTTTCAAATCCTTCCTTTCTCAAGATATAGACGAAAAAACTACTGTTTTAATGTGACATCAATATTAGCACGGTAAAGTGAATAGGCGTTGCACTATCATATGCGCTCTAGCACAAACCGCAGTTGGTTTCCCACGGTTTGATGGTTCAGTGTGTACCAGTGTCAGGCTCTCATTCAAGTAGAGAACAAGATGGCAAAATCGGAGCACGCACCTTTTAAAGCTACAGGGTCTCCTTGAAAGTGGTACATGAGATCTGTGTGCATGTATTTGGGTGCAGTTTTCAATTGACTTCAAAATCTCAATCAAAAAAGAGTATCAAATCAAGGGAAAGTATTTATTTTATTATTTTCTTCAAAGTGCGCTCATGGGCCATGCACGCACCTATTTACAGGTGCCTGATCATAGGTTGATTTTGCTAGCCATGTTCATTTTATGTTGCCTTTGATAAATGTTTCAACTCACTGTGGTCTCCCCGTATGTACCAGTTTTCAGAAGTCTGTGTTCTTCATCAAATTTTGTGTGGAATGTTTTACTGCTACTCGGAACCAGCTGACGTATTTTGGGAGCACTTGTGGCAAATATTTACCATTTCAAACACAGTTGGGATTTTTGTATCAAAGTTGCTTGACCATAAGAAACATAAGAAAGGCCATCAAGCCATGTTATTGAAAAGATTGGCCATGTATAACTCATTTTGAAAACCCTTAGTGACAACTCCCTGTCATATAAATGCCTCGAAAAAGATTTAAATCTCAAAACAGCTAAGGAGGTAACTAATGAAGCCCCCATTCAAACTGAATCTCAAATTACCCCCAGGTTTGATGAGTTGCCATGAATCGTGACCTAGCAAAATATTCAAACTGTGAATCTTGGAAAATCTATATGTGCATGTTCAGACAGAGCAAAATCATCATGATAACTATCATCGATAATAACGTATCATCGATAATAAAATTTTAATCTGTTAAACCTTGACGTCCACATGGGGGGGTTTTATCAATCAACAACGTTGCTCACTCGTGGTAAGAACTGGAAAGTAGGGTGCTACTATGGGTGACCCTCTGCAGTGCTCCCCAAAAGTACCCCACGAAACAAAATAATGCAGATGGTAGACGTAATAACACCAGCACTCATTTGAGGAGCCATATTGCTTGCTTTATTCTCAGTATTAAGCAACAAAATGGTAGATAAACATTGATGTAATTCCCTGTGTGTCAGAGCGATATTACACATAGCTTGCCGAGAAAGTGCAGGAAGGGCCCGGATATGTTGTCAACATGACTTAAGTACTTGCTTGGTTTGTCGGTTTTAACTTCATGTTCTTGCGCCCTTTTTAAATCTAACCTGTTAAATTGTTAAATTTGCGTAATCTTGATGAATAATACTATTATGAAATATTTAATCAAAATGTAACGAGTTCTGACAGCACTAGTGTACTAATACACATGTAGTTTGTCACTATGATAAATAAAAATGGGCAACCCCTCCCAAGCTACACTGCCAACATCTACCCGGAAGTTGAAAACAATTCATGGCGAGTTCACACTAAACTTTCGAGCTTGTTGATAAGCCGTCCACACAGGCTGTAAGAATGACGATAGATCGGAGTAGCATGCATAAGAAACCGTGGCTGTTTAAACTTAAGTAAACTTAAAATTTACTAAGTAAGTTTACTAAACCACGAGAGCGTGTGCCCTGGACACGCTTATTGAATTGGGATATGACCTCCTTCAAAATAGTGAGGTCGTGTGATTGGTCATGTTGATGTCTTCCTCATATTTGTGATCTTCATTGGATATTCACCCAGAATCTCACGTTGAGTTTGTGGCAAAGTGAGAAGCCACTTAAAGATGCAGCTTCAGGTGAGTATTGCACTTGTACATTGAGTAACCGTGAGCAACAGCGTAAGATGGACTAGATGGTACTTGGATGGTTTCGCTGTTTACGCAATCACTCAGTGTGATCTAAAACAGGGGCGTCATCAAAGGCAGCCATGGGCCAAATTCGGCCCTACAAACCATTAGTTTTGGCCCTTTCCGATCTACTCTAAAATATAAAGGGAAAGGCATAAGAATTTAAGGGGTGTTTGGCCCTCAAGTAGGGAACTTTCAAATTGTTCTGCAGTCTCTGGCCCTTTCATATAATATAATTGAGAACCATTGCATCTAAAATGAAGAGCACGTTGCCTCACTGACCAAGCCAATTTCCTTGTTCTTAATGCATTGCGTGCTGATGCAGACTGGAGCTTTTTCTATGGCGTGATCTGGTGTGTTCTCTGGCAAACAAATTGCAAGAGAAAGGGTGTTTGCTGGAGAGAATTTCCCCGCGTTTTTTAAAAAGAGAACGTTATTTTCTACAAACAGTTTTAATCCTTTTTGCCAGATTCAATCCAGAAAATATTGGCTCTAAAGAGCGCGTGGTTAGAGGAAAACTGCAGGACGCCTGATCACAGACCGTGAAAATCGTGAGTTCGAGTTGCCCCACTATGGTCAACGTGTTTGTGTCCCTGGGCCAATAGACACTTAGTCGCAATTGCCTAGTCCACCCAAGCGAAATCTGGGTAGCTGCTATGGGGAATATTACGATCGAACGGCTGATAGGATTGTGCGCTTGCTAGGGCATTCTTCGGCAGCCACCTAATGAAGCGAATGATTGTGACGATTTCTTGGAGGGCGGCGTAATAATAATTGTGAGGCGCTGTGTGCTTTGTAGAGCGCCATATAAATGCTCGTTATTATTATTATTATAGAAAGTTGCCTTTAGACTAATATTGACCCAAGAAGAAAATTTGTCGAAAGAGAAAGGTGAATAAAAGTGAAAACTTGAGGAGCATCAAGATCATCATTGATGCTTGCATGAGGTGCAAAAAGTTAACAAAATGCAGTTGGAACTTGCATTCGTAAGCTTCAAATTGGCATCAATCCAAAAATTGACAGATCATTGATTCAGTGTGAATAGCACTTTTAAAACTGAAATGCAACAAAGCCAATATTTGGTATTTTGGAATCGTACAAACTACAGAAACCAGCTAAAAATCATCTCCCTGATAAATGACACATCAACGCATACAATGAGTCTGCATTCAAATGATATGTCAAACTGATTGGCATTTAGTTGGCTTGTTTTGTTCCATTTCTGAATTTTGCAGTTGAACTATTTTAGAGGGGAAAATTGTCTATAGAGATAATTTCAATTCCAAAAGGATGTTCCACCTGTGTTTGGTAATGTTTGGTGTCGTGGTTGCCAACGAGACTGAATTAACCCTAAATATCAACAACACAGTGACATGACATTTTGTGATAAGCCACATCCAAGGCAATGTACACAAATATACCACCCTGTTTTTTTCCGAAAGCAAACACAAATTTACAGAAAGGATGTTGAATCGAAAACTGTTCAATTTACACCAAATGCATAGGTAAAACCATTACAGGGTGTGGAAGTTGAGAAAAGTGCATGTTGGGGTCTGAACTTTTGATATGTCATCATCTTATTTTGTTTTCTGGTCGTTTCCTTCAGTTTCTTAAAATAAGTTTTACAGAACAACTTTAGAGTTGAGGAAGAGGCTTAAATGTGGGTAATATGCTGCAATGGTTGAACAAAATGGTTAGGTCAATTGGTAAAGCAACAACCAAGAAATCAGAAAGTTGCAGGTTCAAATCCTTGATGGTCATTTTTTCTTATTGGCTGATGGTGTAAAACATAGGCCTTAAGTCGATAACATTTGCATTAAGTACCTGCTAAACTTGCATGCCACCATAGATTCCCAATGCATTAAAGTTTTTCAAGACATTTTCTTAAGTGTTTTGTGATGTGACAGCAACATGGTGCCATGTTTGGCTTAGATTGATTGTACCATTGATAGCTATCCTTACGGATTGACGTAATTCCTCACAGATTCATGTTTAAAGGTTTGGGAATTCTTGGAATATCTTATCATCATTTGGCCTAATTCTCTCAAAACCATGCAGTGAAATGGCCAGGAAAGATTAATGTGCCGCAATCTGATTCCAATCAGTACAATGTCAGCAAAATTGAAATTGAGATTCAGGTTTTAATATGGTGATAAAAACAACAGAAAACTTCAGAAATTTGCCTTTTTATACACACTGAGGACTACCTCTCTATTTATTGGCATATAAGCCCTTATTTTTGATTTTGGTTGCTTGGAAGGTTAAATCATTGGGTTAATTTTGAACAAATCAGATTAATTGAATGGTTTGTGGTATGGGTTGCACTATGATTTTGTTGAAGTTTGTTTCTGAATGGTTGTGTTGTTTGCTCCAAAATTTTTTTTATGAGTGCAATATCCAGTATCATATAGCTCTCATTAAGTACTCT
Source organism: Ophioderma brevispina (assembly GCA_023653785.1). NCBI lineage: Eukaryota > Metazoa > Echinodermata > Ophiuroidea > Amphilepidida > Ophiodermatidae > Ophioderma > Ophioderma brevispina. Next base: position 96,728 of record JAMKCH010000727.1, read on the forward strand.
TAAGGATTTGAACTACCGGGTACGAATACATCATGACAAAATGAGCAAACCTCTTGAGAGTCTGTAATATTATAATTTGGTGTTAGCTGATTATCTTTTTTGGCATTATTACATATACTGGCATCATGTCCTGATATCAATTAACAAAAACACATGATTATAGAGTAAATGTGAAGGGTATAATGTAATTATTCCCTTTTTGTGGGCTGCCGGCATAGCTGGGAGGCATACTTAGCATTCAGTATGTGTCATCAGTGGCAATGCCAGACTTCTTTGTGGGGGGGAAAAGTGATTTTTTTGGGGGGGGGGGGAGGGGCAAAACATCAACAATTTTGAGATTTTTAACCAATTTTGAGATTTTTAACCAATTTTGGGCAAAATCCTTCATTCTGCCAAAAGTGGTGAGTTTTAGCAAAAATTGATGATTTTTTGTTTGCAAAATTTTCTTCTGGCAATGGAGGGGGGGGGAGAAAAAAATTGGGGGGCAAAGGTGCTACCACTCTGTGTGATGACGACACTTGGTAATAAGTTGGTATGTGGGTAGTGGTGAGCAAGTAATACCTATGTAAAGTTTGTTAATGGTAAACATCATGCATATTAATGAGCTATATGCTCAAGGTATTCTTTTAAGGGGCTGTCGAAAGTCAGGAACTTAGTCAAATGGCCACAGTTTTTAGTTTTCATGTTTAACGGCATAACATGGTTCTTTCCATCTATTTTAACAGAATCTATATATAATTATTGTTCCTTATATTTTGTTCATTGTACTTTACTATGTACGCATTTTTGACCAAAGCAATCAATGGCTAACTGTGTAAAAGGGCGGGTTAATTTCGCGTATTTACGCACTCCGGTCTGTGCGATGCGGACTGCGCGCTGGAAGTAATGAGCGCATCAGAAACGCCTTGATGCATGGATTCGATATGACGAATACCCATGGTTAACTTGTATGCAATTGTAAAATGGTGGCCCACGTGAGATGATTTTGAAACAGAATGGGATCGTTAAATTTCACGATTTTAGACTCCTAAATTGTTGAATTTTGATCATAAGTATCAGATGAAGCAATTGACCTGTGCAGAAAGCAGTGTGAAGAAAAAGAGATGAAACGCTTGTAGTTTGGAATAGAGGGGGCTATATTTTGGTAGAGAAACGGGACAATATTTGACAAAATGGCGATTTTCTCTGTGTTCAACTTTCGGCGATAATTCGTATTTTCGGTTCCCAGTTACTCGTAAAATCCATATCAGTAACAGGTAAGAAATGACAAATGCATCGTATAGAAGCATCATCAAAATCTAGGGTCGGTATTGTTTTTTAAGTTTTCATTTTTGGTTAAAAAATGTGATTTGATTTATGTCAACCTTTGAAACAATCTTGGCGTTGTTCAAAATTGAACACGCGGTTTTTGGCTCTTTTGGCAAATAATTTGATTAAATAGTGCAGAATTTGAAACGGAGACTACCGACCCTCGAACTCTGACTCTGAATACAAAAAAACGAACATGCACATTCTTAAACATTTCTATATTTTTTTATAGGGAACCAAAAAAAATTAGTAAAATCACCATTTTTTTTTGATTTTCTCAAAAAATACATATTTTGGGAAAAAATATTATCATATTTGGATTCCAAATATGATAATCTTTGTTTTTTTAAATATGATATTATACTTTTATACTATTTTGGAACAAATTAAGAAGATACGGCCCAAAAAACACAGTCCTTTGACATTCCTGACCTTAACAGCCAACCTTTAATATAGTGAGTTGCAAAGCCCAAGAACCGCCAAAATTCTAGCTTGAGGATGTTTACAAATATCCAGGATGCTGAGTATCATCTTCTTGATCCTCAACCTTGAGTAAATTTTCCCATGATCTCATTTACCCCTGATTTTGTTTGAAGTGCGTCAAAGACTGTTAGTAATATGCTCAATCAATTGGATAAGTAAAGCAGATAGAAATGTCTCAAGTGACAATGTCTCTAGGTTGCTTTTTTCTCTCTTATTCTTTAGAACTATTTATGACCCAATAATAACAGGGTGAGTCAACAAAAACTTGACCCTGGTTGTGTCCGAATTATTGAATTTTTAAATAATAGATATCAAACTACGTGATATGAGGAAAGCTTATTTCACTATCTTTAATTGATGCAAAGATCATCAACGGTTAAGTATAGGCCGAGCTACAGTCTTTTGAATCAAGAAATCTGCAGTGAATATACTAGCCCGATTTCGTCTGGACAAGATTTCCTTCAGGACTGTGAAACACCGTTCATTTCAGTGTGAATCCGTGGACAGAGGCAGAAAACCGACTACTTGATTCACGACTGTAAGCTCGGTCTATACCTAACCGATTGTGAATGATCTTTGTTCCCAAAGAAAGATCATGAACCCAGCTTTCAAATGTGATACAAAATATGTTAGATAGAATTATATTACTTAAAAATTCCAAAATGGCGGACACATCAGGGTCAATTTTTTTTTGACTCCCTGTTAAAATTACATTTTGTTAAACCCCCCTACTTTCATTATTGGATCTAGTAGATCACCAGCCAAAACATACAGGAAACAGAAAATAACGTGTTTAGGGGCCATCGACACATGTCTTTCAAATGCCATTTGGCTCTCTTTGGACCATGGGGCAAATAGTTGAAAAATCCTGTACTGGCCATTGGTCAATTCATTGAGCAGTGTAAGTCTTTCTCAAAGCAAAAAGGAATAAATAAAGGTGCTTGTGCTGGTCTGATGTATTTATTTGGAATTTCATTGATTGATAACAGATGAAAGGCCGTTTTTTTTCTAATTGTCGCCTGAAAATTTCAGCTTTCAAATCAATTTCTTCTCAAGTTACAGATAAACAACTACCGTTTAATGGTTAACCATCAATATTAGCACAGTATGTGAATGGGCGTTGCACTATTCGTTATAATGTCAGAATCCAAAACTGCAAGCATGTTTCCCACGGTATTGATGGTCAGTGTGTGAAAGTGTTAGGCTTTATAGTCAGTAGAGAACATGTAGACCCAAAAATACAGACAAGAGCCTTTAAAAACAATTATAACAAACATCAAAGAAGAACTAAAAATAAACTTGCAATGTGGTGCAAGACCCAATGTGTATGGAAGCCATGATCTTGAAGGGCTTAGACATAGGAACTCACTCCCCCAATTGCTGTGTAAGTTGTAAGAATGGGAAGAAGGATATGATTTCAAAATGAAAAAAAAAAGAGATTTATTGGTGGCGGGTGTCAGTATGCAGACCGTCCTGTAGCTCACAAGGTAAAAAATGCCAAAAATCTGATTATGGACAGGGGATGTAGGCAGGAAATCTTGCTTAGACTTAAGTCTCAAGAGAAGCAAGAAAATATATGAGAGTAAATAACAAAAAAGGACAGGGGGGAATTATATAAGAGGAAGGAGAAGTTATGATGCTTAACATTTATGTCAGCAGGTGGGTATGCGTTTAAGGCGGAGATGGAACGTTTTTTGATTTGGAATTTGGCTAAAAGGGAAATTGTCTGTTTATAGACCAGTAGGGTTACAGATGAAAAACTGCAAGAATGGAGTGTCCTAGCTGTCACTGGAAAATTTAGAGTAGACAGTGGACTGGAAGTTGGTAAAACCACAATTTATTGGAGGCCTGGAGGGTCATGGTCCTGAAGGTGATTCAGTTTGACACTGCCATAGAGAAAATATAATTGAAAAAATAGGCGAGTGGAAATGAGTTGTTTCCCATAATAGCATTTGATCTTGTGTATCTACAAACTGAATGGTTATTTAGAGGAGATAACAAGCTTGGAGGGTTTTGGGAGGGGGTAGCCTGCGGGCTAGCCGCTCTATTCGCTTGGGTTTTGACCGACTTTTCAAATAGCAGGTGTTGGGAAAGGAAAATATTTGTGCCGTTAATAGCCTCTAAAAATCTACATGTGTGATAGTTATGAAATGTTGTGCCATTTTACGTCATAGGGATATGTAATCAATAAGATAGGCCCAGCGAAAACCTGAACGTACATTTACAAAAAGATTAGAGTATTAAAAAGAGTAGAAATACAGGGCAATATCAGCGAAGGTTCCTGAGAAATTTTACAGTGATTTGGCTGGTTAACAGCGTCTTAAATCGTTATGAGTGAATTGAATTAACGGATGCTTAAACGTTGGGCAACCACTGTTTTTTTTTTAGCAAAAGTAGTGGGGGCGCGGCGGGCGATACAATAATACTAAATAAAAATTCCTTAAAAAGGAAAGGGGCGGTCAAGAGGAAATATCCCTTGTATGTAATTGATATGTGAAACGTATTAGTAAGATGTGATATATTGCTTATTTTGTAATGCTTGAGTCAACGGTTCAGATGATATAAAAGTATCTTCTTAAAAAATTCTTAATTTCTTTTAGGTAAAATCAAGGGAACTATGCTGGTGGATCACGAAATGCCCATAAGAATGTTTTCCTTTGATGTTAGCGAATTAAAAACGTTTTTTCAAAATCTTTTCACTATCCAAAGGTTGGATGATTTAATTGCTTGATGTAAGTGGACGAGGCCTCGAGGAGGAACATTACTTATAGGATTTTGATTGCTCGCACCTTTAATAATAAGGTTCTTACAGTTATTTAGGAAAAATGAATGGCTGGATTTGATCGGATCAGTCACCTTTATTTAAAGTGCGGTTATATGGCAGTTTTACGCAAATGAAACTCTAGGACTTTTGATTTTGGATCACCCTGAAACAGTGATAATAAACTCCGCTGTGTTTTGCTACCTGAATGTAAACAATCAGGTCCATAGGTCCAGGGGCTTCAAAACGCAGTCGGACAGACAGATCTAATGTTAGTAGTACTAGTGCATTTCCACTGGTGGACCGTTAACTATGCGCTATGAAAATTGAAATAGTGCAATGCATGGAGTCGGGTGAACACATTTAAAATTTTGACAAATTTAAAGTCTTTGTGGTGGGACGAGGTAAAAGTAAGAAAAGTAATATGAAGTCATTTGGGGTGAAAATTGGGGGTTGATGAAAAGTGGAAGCTTTACATTTTTTAAAGGGCTTAAAATAATTATTTAAACAAAAATGTTGCGAAACGTGGTACATGTGCCGAAATCTATAAACATACTTTACGTCCGTCGGAATGCAAAATATCCGGAATTGCTTATTTCTAGTTATGCTGGGTGAGTCTGCAGTGGTCAATTGTGGTGGATACGTATACCGTTGTTGTTTTCCCGAATAAAGTGTATTATGTTTGTATTTTGAATGGTCGCATTTTTTCATTGAAAATCGTTAAATGTAATAGAGGGATATGAACCCCCTATTCACTCTGCGTTAAATATTTACGTTCATGTATACTAGGCAAGTGTGTCAGAATCACATTAAAGATCAAACTGCCAAAACTCCCACAAAATGTCGTCCTACTAATCCCTCCCATCTTTTACAGTGGATATTTACCTTGCATGCCTTTCCTTTTTAAAGGACTTTTATTCAGGCCTATGATGGATTGTCTTCAGGCTTACCAGAGTTTGTTTTTGCCTGAGTAAAATGAGCCATGAGAGGGTCATGCAGAATTTTCAGGGCTTTTTATGCCCATTTTCAGATTTATGCCAATATTTGATTTATTTTCAAGCCCGGTTTGGGGCATTTTTGGGTCATTTTCACACGATTATACAGGCGTTTTCAGTTGTTTTGGCAAAGGATTCTCATGTTGCTGAGGAGGAAAGTGGAATTGTGATAGCTTAATATACAGTAAT